>UCOL01005237.1:0-12170 GCA_900474335.1 Ormyrus nitidulus | reverse complement strand
GATTTCTATATAACGAATTGGAACAGATTTCTACATAGATTCTAGATAGATATCTATAAAGATTCTATATCGATTCCATATAGATTTCTACACAGAATCTATAGAGATTTTTTTAATAGGGGTGAAGCGGGTAATTCCCGCACTTGTATCGAAATATACTATTACACATTTATTTGCACATACCTGCAATTTCTTCTTGTTGAACATTTTTTTGCCATAAAGGTTTTTCATACCTTATATCAATACATTCAATATATCCCGTGTCTGTACTTGCCTAAAAAAATTGTATTTTATTTATTCTTCTATTATTTATTCTTTTGTATCAATAAATTATTATCCAAATTTATACTTACAAAACATATATTAGAATCAAAATGATTCCAAAGGACTTTTTCTACTTCTCCGGAAGCTTCCCACGATTTTGATTCTTCTGTCTTACAGTCAAATAATCTCACTTTTCTGTAAAAAATTCAGTTACTTTTAATTTTTATTAATTTTAAAAAATAATCAAAAATTTTAAGTATTTAATAAGATATATTTTAATAATTTTTATATCAAACTCACTTATCCATACTTCCAGTAAGCAACATGTGTGCTTCTGTATCATGCCATTTTATTGATTGTACTATGCCTTCAAAAGAAGATAGTTTTGTACTTGGAATACCAGTCTCTAAATCCCATAATAATGTAGTACAATCTGCAGAACCACTAGCTAAAACGTGACTAAAAAGGAAAATTCAATTTACAGTTTGTATTTTGTATTATATGTATAAAATTTATTGACAAAAATATACATACTTGTGTGTTTTATTCCATGCTATATCTAAAACTGCATCTTTATGTCCCACACGTTTAACTTTTTTCTTTTTACTAGGTTTTTTTCCTAATTTAAATACTGGACCAACTCCTCCAACTACATCAAGATCCCAGACTTCAATAATTGGAGTATCATTTCCAATAGCACATAAATTACCTAAAAATATGAATTGACAAAATAAGATTACTAAGTAGCAAAAATATCTAAAATAAATTACAATATTTGCTTACCAGGTTTTGGTTCTGCTGGATCAAAATTTAACCACTCAAAACATAATGGAATAAAAGGTAGATAATCATGGTGGTGACAATAAAATGACCCTTCTTGTTCATTATAAACTATTCAAAAAATTATAAATTAAAAAGAACTTTTTTTACTTTGAAAAAAAGAACTAAAATATTAAATCTTACCATAAACTTCTAATATACTTGCTTCATCCAATATATGACCCACTAAAAGAAGATTATCATTTGGTTTTATAACATCATCTTCTTTTTCTGAATCATCTTCACTGTCTCCAACTGTTATAAGTGGATCTTTGCCATCATTGATTACTGCTAATCCATCTATATTGCAGTAAATACTTCCAGCTGTAAAAAAATAAAACTTAAATGAAATCCTCTTGCTAATCCTACTGATAGTTTATAAGAATAAAATAACATCGCAATTATTTATAATTTAAAGAATGAAAACTACTTTCTTATGCTTACATTCTTCATCATATTTATCAAAATCAAACTCATCTGTAGCATTTACTGAACCATCTTCCATTTTTTCTTGTATTTTAATTTTTGTAACATCATTATTTTCATCTTTTAAATTATCATTTACTTGAATGGATTCATCAGTTTCTTCATCACTGTTTTCTTCTGCTTTCAAATTTCTAAAATAGAATTAAAGAAGATTAATTTAATTTAACGTTTACATAATTATACAATAAGTACTTACTCCAATTCTGAATGGGTATCCTGGATAATATTTTTTAATTCTTGAGGTGTCAGTTCTATCTGTAATGTAAGAAAAATAATTTATTGTATCTAATTTTAACGTAAAAATTATAAAAAATAATATTTTAATCGCTTTTAACAAAAACTAACCTTATCAGGGACAGAAGCCGCAACTCCTCTTTTCACCCATGTTAAGCAAGAAATGTAATTTTTGTGTTCTGCTTCAGTCGATTCGTCTGCCATTTTATTATTTTTACGTTAATTACGTTACTGTAAATAATAATTCTAAAATTACAAATAAATTGCCAAGATCATACAATGAATATTTACGAAAACCTGGCGGCTGGCAGGCTCAGTTTTCCACGTGACAAATTCAGTCGCAGAATTTGTCGCTCGTGAAAAGGCACCCTAATGAGTAGAGAAAAAATAAGCGTGCGGAGTTGTGGACTCTCCCTTAGGTATTAGACTTCAGCTATGTCATCTGATTTTTATGCAGTAGAAAAATGCTTTGGTTATGAGTACGTACTTCTTAGCCTAGGTATTAAAACTTTTGTGCAAGCTTTTGGAATCTTTTACAACGTCTTATAAATAATAAAACATTTAACAGGAAATAATAGTACCATAAATTATACAAGTAAGTGAAATTTTTACACCTTGCTCTCATAAATTTTCTTCTTCTCTTCTAAATGGGTTTGATGAAAATTTATAAAAAATTTGACTATTCGGAATAATTGTTGGCAATGTACCTATTTTTAATTGAAATATTAATAAGTTGTTGTTACAATTCGTATGAGAATAATCATAAAATTTATATTGTTGCTTGCAGAATGAATAGTTCATCAGATCCTCGTCGACCTGATAAAGAAGTTCGCTACAGGCCATCTGCTGTCAACAGCCAGGCTCAACCAGGCGAGGACTTAACGCCAGATTACATGAACATTCTTGGAATGATCTTCAGTATGTGTGGTTTAATGATGAGGTTAAAATGGTGTGCTTGGGTAGCACTTTACTGTTCATGTATTAGTTTTGCGAATTCAAGAGTTAGTGATGATACGAAACAAATTCTTAGTAGTTTTATGCTATCCATATCAGCTGTAGTAATGTCATATCTACAGAATCCACAACCAATGACACCACCTTGGGCAACAGCTATGCAGTGAAGTGCAATTAAAATTTTGAACTCAAACAATTTACAATGTACATTTTTTGGGAAATAATTTTATACAAAGGTATAAAGCAATAACATTTTGATATGTAAATACAATGAAAAATGTATAATGAACTTTATGATGCAAAAATGCATATTTCCATTTTCATAGTCTTAATCAAAATAATTTACAAAACTTTAAGATAATTTATAAAAAAAACCATTAATTATTGCAATAAAATGTAATATATAATGAAAGAGTTTTGTCTTTTTAAATTGAAGTCATAATTTTTAATACCCATTCACATTATTCTGTCGTTATGTAAATTGCAGAGCAGAATCTCTTAAATAAAATATGTTTTAATAAACTTAATTTGCATACTCTTATTTATTTCTACTAAAAACCATACCTGTAATATTTTTATTTCTTTGACTAAGTATTTAAAAATTGAGATTGCATTAATAATTTTTTTATTTTCATTGAATAACAAATTTTAGACTTTTTAAATAAAAAAAAAGATTTTTAAATAAAAATAAAAACAATAAAAAATGAAAATGATAATATTGCGTAGTATAATGATTTCATCAAGATGTGAAATATCCTGAGTATCACATAAAGAGTAACAAAATATACACAATTGATTTTCATGGATTTTATTTCTTACAAATTATCATCTCTCGAGTGTTGCGTTCGACATAATATATTATTCTTTCTACAAGTTTTTTCTATAAATACAACGCACTGAACTATTTATATATAATCGATCCTAGATTTTTCTAAGCGCTCGAAAGTATTCTTTTCTTTTTCTTCTTTTTTTGACTAGAAATAAAGTCGCAATTTTTTTAGTTCTACTTTATACATAAGTACAATATCCTTAATGCGACCGTTATTGACTAGATTTGGAAAAAAGACATCACGCTTTTAATGGATCGAACTGACATTTTTCAAAGACGCTTAGGTAGTTCGACTCTTATAATTTTCCTGAGCAAATATCGCAGCTCCGAGTCGCAGTTTCTTCAAAGAAACAGTAGGAAATCAATTTTTTATCGAGTGGTTTCTTTGAAAATTTAGTTCTCTCGCGAGCCATCATATCAAAGATATCGGAATTATTAGTGTTATTTCAAAAAATATTACTGCTGTCTAGCTGAGTATTGACAAGTACGAATGATATATGTATATAATAGTGATTATTAAAATAGTTGTTATTAAGGATCAACTAATCATCTAGAAAAATGCGTAAAATCAATCGCATTGTCGCCACTTAAACACAATAACTGAAGTAAAAACTTCAGACTTGGTTAGAAAAATTTCAATAATTCATTGTAATTAACGTTACATTTCTAAATCACATCGATATTTGTTAAACTCATCGATTTGGCAAAACGCTCGAGAGGAATTACATTCCAACATAATTGCAAGATCGTCATAGAAATCGACAAATTATTTATTGCCTTTTTATAAACAAAAATTAAACACTACAGTTTTCCTACGGCGTATAAACGAACACATTTTTACCTGTTTTTTTTTTACAATAGTTGTTTCATTAAAACAATTTTTGCACTCTAATGGTCCCGTTAGCGATAACACGTTTAACCCTTTCAAGACTCATTGTTTTGCATCGTTATGAAAAAAAATCATTTATAAAACAATAAAATTAAAGATTTACTATTAGACAATTTTATTTTACTCTTAAGAGTGTAAGATAAATTTAATAGAAAAGTTTATAAAAATAGTGTTTAATATTCTTAATTTTCGAATAAAGAAAAACCAAGACGATATGCAAAATGCATTACAACAATACTCAAAATCAAAATTTGTGTAGAACTTCGAACATTAAATGCAATGAAGAGCTGATTTTTACTTCAAGAAATGAAATTTTGATTTCAAACTTATTTATAAAAGTAAAATACAAAAATCTGTCAAAGTATTAATTATATTCTGATATATGTCATTCATTCTCTACAAAAGAAATATTTACATGTTGCACATCTTAAAATGGTTTTACTTTTTTGTTTCTCTACGTTTTGTACACGTTTTTGTAATAACATTTTATGTTCTAATCTTAGAGTCAAATATTTATACAGAATTAAAGATTGTTAAAAACTGGGGTTAATGAGCATATTATAACATTGCATCTTGCCATTCACGCGATTGAAAATTCTTATGAAACTGGAATATTTGGATTCTCTAGTTTTATAATTATTTGTGTTTAATCAAGGTCATGCAGTTTATCAAGGTTTTTTCTTCATTTTGACATACTCTGTTTTATTAAAATTCTTCAAACACAATGAAAATATCCAAGCTTTAAAAAACAAATTATTTAATACAAAAATCGTCGAATATATTAATAATTCTTGAAATTTTATGTATAATAAAATAATTTTTCTCACAAAAATAAACTAATAATACTGCCGATTTAGCCAGATGCTAATCAAAATTCGTATATCATTTGCGTTTTTTGAATGAAGATTTGTCAGTTTCCTAATTTTTCTTATAATTGTACTTAAACTAAAGTCAACTACTTGAAAATATTGCTTACATTAACAATGAATTTAATACTTGAATTAAATTAATTTCAATATTATTCCTAAGATTACATGATCATTTTTACATTATTTCCTTAAATTAACAAAATGTAATAAAGATCTTTTAAATACTGTGAATCGATAAAACTATTAGTATGCATTAAAAATATCAACATGTCATAATTCGACTGACTGATTAAAATAAGATTGCAGGTTTCTTCATTACTAAACTTCAATCACAGTTCGCCAACTTGTACAGCTATTACCCGAGCCAAAGTAAAAGCCGTTTGTCTCACTGAACTTATATACAATAAAAAATAAGTACAGAGTGCGTAAAACGCTTAAAACACTTAAAACCTCAACTGAAAGCAAAGATTTGGCCCTACTCGTTAACAAAGATTGTCAATAACCGTCTAGTAAAAACGGTGTACAAAACGCAGCTCTCTGTCTCTCTCTCTCTCTTTCTCGAAAGGGGCGGTTAAACGCTGCTCTCGCCGCGGCCGACCAGAGTGATCGGGTAGACGTACTTCTTGCGCTTGGCGTTGAAGAAGGGCGAGTTGGCGTGGTGCTGGCCGGCGGCGGTGTGCTGCGGCGTGGCCGAGAGGCCGCTCAGGAGGGGAAGCGAGGCGTCGCCACCGCCGCTGGTTACCTCCAGGCCGCCCTTGTTGCGCCGCCACTCGGCGCCGAGGTCCGTCGCCGGGGCCATCAGGCCCTTGCACTCCGGCGAGCTGCGCACGCTCAGGAAGACGTCGTTGCTGCTGTCCTTGCCGCCTTCCGTCGACGACTGGAACAGAGGTGGAATTTTCACTTGGTCTTAATTAGTTAAATTGTTCAACTAATAGTCTAGTCGAAATCTTTGTACTGAAATTTCAAAGTTTTTCCGAGAAAGTAAACTAATTTAATACCTTCGTTTCGAATTGAAAAACCATTTTTAAACTTCTTTCCAAAACAGTGTATTAACAGTGGGAAAAGGTTCATTTCGTCTAACTTAAAGCTAAAAAAAAGAAGTGAGAAAAAAAAGTGCAAGCTGACCTCAAAAATATTCACCTTAGCTTCATAGAAGTCAAGGCTCGAGCCGTTCGTGTCGTTCTCCTCCTCGGGGAAGTCGATCTGGACGCGGTGCGAGCCCAGCCTGGAGGAATGGGACGACGTGTGCGGCGAGGAATTCTCCGACAGGTCGTCCCTGCAGCAGGCAGCCGTGCAGACGCGGTGCTCCCTGCAATAATAAAATCCATTGTCTCGTTGCAAATGAACGCAGATACAACCGACGGGCTTTTTTCCTCGCTTCTCGTATTTCGCCGGGCTAAATGGCTTCGATTCTTTTGTTTGCGAATTTACGAAGCACGAAGCTCCGTTGGCGGGCTTTTTTGGGGGAATCGTTAGTCAATGTTTGACAGTCAATAATAGAGTCGAGGAGGAAAAACGGGCTTCGACGCGATTCAAATGTATAGTTATTTAAATTTTTAATCAAATTATTCTTACTTTTTCGATTAATTAACGTAAAATTTATTATTAATAGTTCTGCAGTGTTTTAAAGTCGTTTTATTCTGATAAAATGTATAGCTGATTCTGTTTTGTTTTGTAAAAACGGTTTTTATTTAAATTTTCGATATTCAATTTACCATGAAATAAAGTGTCTTCATTAGAGGAATATTCATCGAGTATAAAGCGGCGAATTTTCCTTCAATTTTAAAATAAGCTTTATTCAAATTACCCGGAATTTACATTTTTATTACAAATAATTCTCTCTAATAACGTACTCGACATTAAGTATATTGAGTGCCAGAATACCCATCAGCTTTGCATATGAACTAATTTCAACATTTCAATTAATATTTAAATAATACAGAAACAAAAAAATATTAAGCACTTAACGTGATTATTGATTTGAAAAGAGGACCATTTATAATTCTAAAAAAATGTATATATTTGCTATGCTCGTTAATATAAATTCTTTTTACTTTATTATTTCACTTTTAAACAAAAAAATCAATCGTTGCAGTAAAAGGTTTATTTATTTAGGTAAGTTGCAACAATCTTATGACAATTGCACAGTCGAATTACGAAATATGCGTTCAAGTCTGACAAAGCGCAGTTTTCTTCACTGCCGCTCCAGACGAACCCACCTGCTGACGAGGACGGAGTCTCTTCTCCTGGGCACAGGCGGCGGCGGTCCCTGGGCCAGGCTCTTGGCGCTCTCGTAGCTGGCCTCGCTGTTGACGGCGCTGTTGCTGCCGCTGCTGCCGGCGTCGCTGCTGCGCAGGTAGTAGTTCTTGGCGGAGAGCATCGCGAAGTGGAGGTTACTCTTGAGGTCGTCGGCGGCGGTCGACAGGTTACCGGTGATCTTGGGCGTGCGCCGCATCATCGGCCGGTGGCAGGTGGGCAGCGGCGACGGCGGACTGCTGTTCGACGCCTCCGACAGCGTCTCCGGGGTGGCCAGCGGGGCTAAGCGACCCAAGCTGCTCCAGTCGGTAGCGCGGCATGACCTTTTTTCAGAGGTTTCTTTGTTAGCTAAGGTTTTCGGGGCTGCGTTGGTCGGGGAATGTTCCTTTGAGGGTTTTTAATAGGCGAATCGTTTAGTTTCAAATTCTGGAGCGAACTTTACTGAATACAAGGAAAGAAAGCAGATCAGCGATAGAAATTATTTCAGCTCGTTATAATCATTGTGTGATCGTGAACTTTGTTTTGAGGTACTTATAGGCGACAGTCGCCGAAGTCTCCGTGTTTTGAATTTTTATATTAAAGTTTTCATGAGAGACAACTTTCTCCTCATGTTTCTGTAAAAAGATTCCTTACTACCCTTATGCGGGAGACAAAGTTAATTGGGGTAGATTCTTTTAGGAAATTTGAATAATTTAAAATTTTAAATATTTAAAGATAAGATAAGAAGTTTTTCAACCTACTTGAAAACATATTATGCAGTAAAAAATATTTATACCGAATTAAACAATTTTTTATAACTTTACTTATTCAGTTTTAAATAATAAAAATATTATTTTCATCTCTTATTATTATATTATTCAATTTAAAATTATTTGTATACTTCGTCGTGTTGTAAATTCAAACACTTTTCCGATAAGTGGTATTTGCGGTAAACCGCAGTATCGAATTTTATCGATACTATACGTTGATTACCAACAAACTCACAGTTTTCTGCCTTCTATCCATTAATTTTTTCTTTATAACTTTATAAGCTTTTACTACACTTTTAAATAGATAAATCAAGAATCTGAAAATATCTTAGCTTTAATTGTCGAATAATTTAACGTTTTTTTACGTAAACCATTACACAAGTCAGATTGTCATGTTAATAAGGATAATATTTTAAATATTCCGTCAGGATTTGTCCATATTAAAGAAAAAGGTACTAGACAGTACCTTTGTTAGTCAATAAAAATTCAATATGTAAGGTACAAGTAAATGATTCAATGCATATCATGTTATTTTTACGATATGTATAATAATAATAATTCGTTGAATTCTGCGTTTCGATCTGTAAATGATGTAAAACGCAAAATAATAAGCGCACGTGATTGTGACTTTTGTGAAAAGCTATCGTGATAATGTAAGCGATTACGAAATTTATATTTATGCATCGTTGTATGAATTGTGAAGGAGTGGATGATTTTAGTTGACATTTAATAATGACTCTGAATACGTGAACTGTCGAAAATCGAATAAATATACAGAAAATAAGCACATTAAATTGTAAGTACTTTCAAAATACTACATAAAAGCAGAAACTTTTTCACTAATGTGCAAAAATTTAATTGAACATATAAGTAGAAAGAAAAGCAAAAAGAAGCTTGTTTTAATTACAATAATATTTCAGATTCAAAGTTCTCAATAACGAGTGAAGTTTCAGTATTGTTACATTATATTACAATTATGTGTCAATTATCAAATCGCTAAACATTTGAGATATAATATAGTCATGCACACCTTTACGATAATTTATACAATTTTTATGATTCGCTGACCAAATGGATGTTTCAGTTGCTTCAAAATGCCGAAGTTACAAATAATTTTAAACCATATCTCTTTAAAAAACTTTTCTTTATGCAAAACATCCACCAATAGAGGTATGTATAACTATCTACACAGACACTGAGTTCTCACACACAAGGGAATTTCGAAAATTAAACGATTGAAGAAGTGCGAGAGTGAAAAGCTCATGACTTTTCCACTCCCTCCCCGATCCTTACGCTCTGAGCAGGTCGGCGGGCCTGATGGGCGAGCCTAGGATCTCGCTGGCGAGGCTGACGTACTCCCAGGGCAGTCCCCTCGAGTCGACGCTCAGCTCCCGGCCGATCTGGGGGTAGTTGTCGGTGAGCGGGCTCTGGAGGCTGGTGAAGCTGGTCTCGAGGCAGAGCCTCTTCCTGAGCGGCGTGGGCCCGTCGCTGGCCGACGACTGGACCGGCAGCCCGTGGATGGTGGGCCTCGTGGGGTAGCTGCTCCTGACGGGACTCGAGCAGGCGAGCAGGGCGCGCAGCTCCTGCTGCTGCTCCTCGGCCTGGAGGCGGCAGCAGCTCGCCGGGCTGCCGCTGCTGTCGCGGCGATCCGACGCGGAGGACACCCGGCCCGACACCAGGCGCTGCGGCTTCGCCGGGCCCAGAGTCGTTACGACCTATTCGCGAGCGTGGACAGGTTCTTGGGTTCACTCTACTTTTTTCCCAGGTCGCGAGTTGCAGGGCTTTGAGGAAAATTTCGCTGAGAATTCTATACTTGCTCGTGCTGAAGATTCTCGGTTTTTATCATGTACTTCTCTGCAGTTTTACAAGCTTTTCACGAGCAATCATTTTTCTTTGCAATACCTAAAGCAACATTTTCCTCAAAACGTACAGGGAACCTTTGTAATACTAATTATTGTAGTGCATGTCCGTGAATTATTTTAATTTATTTGTCAAATCAATCTAAAATGGAAATAAAACGACCAAAGCTCTATTACTTTGACTGTTCTTAAATTTTATATTTAATAATTCACGCACAAACTTTTTTGAACGCTTAGATGTTGAATGACTGTTTGAGGTGCAGAAAATTAAAAAGGGTACGCATTAACTCATTAAAAAGTTAAAGCAACTATTTAAGAAAAAAACGTTGCAAGATTTTTCGAATTCGCAGTGGCTTTTTAAAAGAGTTCTTTCACTCTTGACTTGTCGTAAGAATTCGAATAAATCTAAATTTAAAAACATTTAGATAGCTAACGTATAGGAAAGTCTTGAAATGCTTTAAATAATATTCTTTTTTTTTTTTTTTGATTGTTAAAATATTTCTGTTAAACACTTAGTAGAACAAATGCAAAATGCAATGATCGATGGAATGACGAATGAAAGAGAGACGTAATTCTGAAGACATTTTTATCAAGTACATCTTGGTTGCATTCTTTACATCAAACGTACGAATTTACAATCACTAACACCAATAAAACACTGCAAGTATATGCTATGGTATACATTATTTAAACTAAAAATCACTATCAAAACTTGCACAGCTTCAAAACAAAAATACTTACTAACGTAGTTGGCAATCAATAAGAAAATTACAGACTCATGACATGCATTTGTAACCTAATCTATAATGCACATGCAGATGCTATAAGAATATTTAAACACAGTAATTATATAAAAACCTTTTTAAAAATCACCAAAACGTTTCTACCTAAACGATCTGTGCGAAACTGTTTTATTTGTTCTGCAAAGATGAAACATGAGATTTAAGAAAAATGCAGTTATCGAATATCTATCATATATATGTTTGTGCAGTGAAATCGAAAGATAAAAAAAGATGGTACCAATAATGCGGTGCTGACAGGAGTTTAGATGGTGCGAATTAATACTTTGCGAGCTGAAAAGCTGTTCTTCGACCTGTGATCCTGACATTTTTATGTGTACCTCGCTAAAAATAATGACGCAAACGTTTTTATATATTTTCTTTGATATTCCCAAGATCAAAGGAATACATTTGCGTGAAATGGCTGCAGTTTCTTTGGATTCATTGAATTTTTATGTTTTATGGGTTTTATGGGTAATATCAGCGAGGTCATCGAATTAGTAATTTAAAAATAATTTTTATCGAATATCCTTGATGAAAGATTACCGACGACAAACGCATTCTCGTAAATAATATGTACAATTAAAGTTGCAGTATAAAGTTTAATAAACGAATCTTCAAACGTATAATAATAATTTTTAAGCAATTTCGAATACCATCATTAAATTTGATTACTAATAATAAATTTCATTATTTACGTTAAGTAAAAATCGATACAAAGCTAAAAAGATATAAAGAATATTTATGCGATGACCCAGCTAAGGTAATAAAATCTGCTCTAGTCGATAGTCTGAAAAATGTGGTTGGGCAAGCTTATTTATGGAACTACTAACTATGAATCACTAAAAGAGGTAAGCTCATCACTCTTTGCTGGGAAGGAACTAATCTATCGCAACTTATCTCAATAAGGTGGCATAATATAGCGGACAAACCTACCGAAAATTACTTTCGCCAGATTGCGAAAGTTGTACCTTTGTGCCTTGATTACCCGCACAGCAAACCGACTTCAGCGTTTGATTAAAATAAGTTTCCCTTTACGAAAGCGAGGTTGCACACCTCGCTATTCCAAATGCCGACCGCGCTAAGAAACTTTATTAATCGAAAAGGAGGTCGGTACCTCTCTAGGCGGCAACCACATTTTTCATAAAAAAAAAAAAAAAAAAAATCAAAGGAGAGGGGGAGG
>UCOL01005236.1:0-12174 GCA_900474335.1 Ormyrus nitidulus | reverse complement strand
AGAGAGAGAGAGAGAGAGAGAGAGAGAGAGAGAGAGCGCTAGCGACATCAGCGCCAAAGCGAACCTTGACAAGCAAGGTTGCGGCAGCCAGAGATCAGTTCCGATCTGGCTGTCCTAGTTTGAAGTAAGCGGTAGTTTTAGGTTAATTTTAATTCGCGGAATCATTGAACCTCGTACTGACATAGTCAACGGTTCGAGATTTATTGTACGGAAATTATTAAATATAGAATTTGTTCTCGGTAAATAAAATAAATCTACAACGCGGTAGATTTTTTTTTGACTGTCGTTTAGAAACAAGATTTGATTAGAAGAATAACGCGGAAAGAAAAATTTCATTCGAAAGAACCGGTGCTTAGTGTATAAGCGCAAGATAATTTCAATACCCGTGTTTCCTTTCGTATTCGACAAGAACCACGAGGCACGGTTGAGTGTGCGTTTTTCGTGCGCACACATTTTTGGAGCTCGACTTCGAGCGTAGCGTAGACTCGCGCGATCCAGCGTGTTTACGCGCGATTCGCGGAACCTGAGGCAGCGAGCAACGTAACGGCAGCGGAGCGCGAGGTCCAAGCTCCTCGAGCGGTAAATAAGTAATAATATTATATTATTGAGCAGAAGCACAATTTCTAGCGACAATATTTTTCGTAAATAACATTTTGATTTACTTTTTCAATTCGAGTAGCCTTTTATTTCTTTTTTATCGAAGCTGAAGCGCTTGAATTAAATCTAAGATAGGATTAGAGAAATTAGGTATTTTTGTGCGGAAAGTATAGCGGAAATTTACAGCGCAACCGACTAAAATTTTGTGAAAATTAAAGGTCTCTTGTTGCGCTCGTCAATAGCGTCTGAATGGCATTTTGCTACTTATTTTCAGCGGAAATATCTAGAGTAGACTGATAAAGAAAATTTTGTTACATTTCATTTCTCTTAGAGCAAGATAGAAATTTTAGAGAGAGTTTTAGTATCTATCTTTATATTTTCGTCACACTTACAATTGTAAAACTCAGAAATAATTTAGTAATAAACTTAAGCTGTTTTAGAGAAAAACAACAAATATTTGATTTATTGTATTATTTTCCCATCATTCTCCCGCTATTCCTGACTACAGAAAATCATCAGAAAGCACCCGCTCTCCGACGAATCAGTCGGCGGGATACATATTATTTCCGTAAGGATTTGATGAAACGGAGCAGCATTTTGAAATTAGTATTTTTTTTTATAACGGATACCTTTTGGCAGTCCCGCGGAATAAAAAGGTCTTTTCGTTATTGAACTTTAAAAAAAACTTATAGGCATGCAGCTTACATTTTATCACAGTAAACACATTATTATACTCATCTCAAATAAAGTAATAATAATTATTATGAAAATTTATAAAAAAAAGAAGTCTACACTGAGAAAATATTATTGAAAAAATTGTAAGAATTTCCTGAAAAAATTACTATCCTGTGCAGAGAATTCAGTCACAAACTCTTACAAGTGAACTATTTGCGAGAAACAGAATAATTTTTATTATTTGAACAATAAAAATTGCACATCAAAACTCAAAATTATTACTATATAATATGGTAAAATTGATTATTACAAATTTTATACGACCTAATCACGAATTTTATTATAAATCTGGAAGATTTTCTAAGTTAGGATGGTAATTTGTTGTAGACCGTGAAGTAGTTTGCGATATTGCGTGTGCGTATTTAAAATCGTTCTCGCGTTTGGAAAGTAATGTGAAGTGAGCGGACATAACCGTTCAACGTGTCGTCTCGTGCACGGAGCTAAGACAAGATTTATCGCTAGTCAACATCGGGATCTTTATAATATAAATTGTAAGTATAAAATGTTTTACATTATTTTGCATTATTAATATCTATGGTAAGAAAGTATATTGTATGATAGTGCATAGCTGTCTGACTGACAACGGCTGAACGGGTGTAGTACGCGTCTCACGCTCGAAGCCGGGACTCTAACCTCCAGGATCTTAGTTATATAAACTGTAAGTATTAACACTATTTATAATATTGTTATTAATTGTCAAATGCACCTATCTAAAACCATTATCATTACACTTATTAATAAAATAATCATGTAAATAGATCATGGCTGGTGTTGTGCTGCAGGTAATTTCCTAACCTAATAACCTGTTCCCGGCAAGTGCATTCAATCCATTCTCTACTACTTTTTTCCATACTGTAACAATATAAAAGCATATTTCTTTCAGTTTCTTTCCTTTAATTTTGATAAAGATATTTAGTAGCGCATACTGTTTATAATTGTTTTATGTTTAGGAGCACGTGGCAAATGCAAATAATGATGCTCAAGGAAATAATGAAAATGTTGTGGTGTTGATGTTGGAAGGCCAAAACGGTGAAGAAAATCAAAATCCACAGATAGTTAATCAAGAAGCGGATAATGTTTTAGAAGTTACTACCGTATGCATATTTTTTACAGCTCAACATTTTTTATTGATTCTTTAAAATTTCTTTTTACTATTTTATACCTTATTTTTACAGGGCTTAGAAGAATATTTGAATCGCACTGGACGTGGAAAAGAAATTATTAGAGAGTACGAAGAAAACAATCTTTTTTTACCAGCAACAACGCGCAACAAATTAGTCAGACTAATTATAGCTAGAGAGAAGGAGTGGCAACTACGTCCTATTCCTCCTAAAGAGCAGCTAGGAAAATTTCGGTAATGAGTTTTTTTGCTAAAATTGCCATTTTTAAATAGAAGTACTCAAATCAATAACATTTTAAGTTCTGGATAGACAACTTATTTTTTGCTCTGAGCCCCACAATTCATTTTATTATTTTAAGTTGTATTTTTATATTAATTCCTGAATTCTTTATATTAATTTAATAAATTTGTAGGATTTCGTGTGAAAGATTCCAAATTCTCGCAAGAGAAATAGTAACAATATTTAAGAACGAAAATGAAGCAACATATTTCACTGCGTTCAAGCTCGTTGGGAGTGCAAGAGTACCGATAAGTGGAAAGTTATGAGACCATTTTAATTATGAAAAAAATCGATTACGAAAAATTACACTCTTAGTTGCTGCTACAGTAAAGAATAATCAAGAACCATTGAACGAAGTAGTGCAAACTCAGGATGATTCAAATAAATTGGATTATTTGAAAACAAACCTGGAAGACTGGAATACTGTTGAAATATATTGGAAGGATACATACCATGTTAGAAGGCACCAGTTAATTTCTGGAATTTCCGTCAATGACTACATTTCAAACTTTTTATGTTTGCAATCAGAGCGAGGACAAACCCTGGTAAATTAATATTTTTACTAAGTTTACTTTAGGTATTTCTTACTTGAAAATAAATTGAAAATTATTAAATTACCTAAAATAATTTTTAAAGAAAATCAATTCATTTCTTTCAATTTAAATAATAAATTTTGTTTAATTCGTAATAAAAAAATTTAATTTCAGATTGAATATGATTATGGCAGACTTTATCCAAACAATGAAATTGTTTCTGCAGATGACTGGATGAAAGTAAAAGACTGCATCAAAAAAATCTTGAGACTGTGCGAAGAAGTCTCAGCGCTGAAACTCAAGGTTTCATTTTCAGTTTGTTGGCAGGTGGATTGATAGAAAGTAAGTATTGTGGTATTTTATAGAATGATAAATAAAGACATTCATACCATTTTCAACTTTATTGCGTCAATATTTATAAGCAATATATTAAATGTTCTAATATTTTAATAACAATACTTCCAGTACGATGAGTCGATATGAGTCATATGTAACTCTTAAATTATTGTTGACCTCTAATATTTTAATAATGATTTAACATTATTACAGATCAAGAAGATTTTATGATTCTTTACCTGCTTCCATACGTCATCAGCTCTCAAAGATCCAGAAAAAGAAAGAACGTTCCTGCCGATAATCAGCGCCCTATGAAGTTATCCGTGGACGAACGCCGAGAAACATTTATTCTCCATATTCAGGTTATTTTTTTATATTAAAATTTGAGCATGTGCGTCAAAGCTTTTGATGTGCTGGAAACATTTGGTTCAGTGATATATATGTATATGTTCAATTTTGTATTATAAACACAGAACGCGACGGCTTCTTGCTTTGAGATGCCCGCATTCTCAGTTTTGGCTCGTAGTGTTCCAAAATTGAGAGTGTTTCATGCCTTTTTATACACCAGAGGCTGCGGCAGCAGGCGTGCAACACGATGAACTCATGCCAAAGTGCAATCATCAGTTTTTCAAATTTTTCGTGCTTTTAAATTTTAAATATCGCCTTTTTGATTACACTTTAACTGCATAATTTTTGGCGCGTAAATTGATTTTTCTGCGACGCAGAACTATTCTTTCTTTTCTAAGAAGTACTCTAAATTTTAAATCTAATTTATTTTTATTATTTTAGACGCCTGCTGATCTAAAAAAAACAGTTACAGAATTGAAAGATAAACTTCGACGTAGAGAAGAAACATTTCAACCGTTAGTTGTAGCAGTAGGACCATTGAACAATATTAGAGAATTTTACATAGTTATAAATGACGAATATTACAAGAAATCTACAATTTTAAAGGCACTTGAATTAGCTCTGAAGATTTTTTTTGTATTTGATTGCAAATATCCTGAAACTTCAAATACACTGTGGCTTTTTGTTCAGAAATGCCTATTTAATATAAATTTAGCAGAAGACTTGAAAAATACGTCTCTCAATATCTTAATTGGCCGTATCACTGGAACATTGAATTAGTATTTTATTCAGTATCTAGAATTTAATTGCGATTAAAATGGAAAAATGCAAGTTATGCGATTTAAAATTTAGTAATCTTACGACGTTAATCAGTCACATAGGTAGCTCTCATAAACAATCCCACAACTATAAGTGTGTGTTTCCAAACTGTGACAGATTTTATGCTTCGTTTCGCTCTTTAAAAGAGCACATCAGGCGAAAACATAAACCAGTAGAAAAGGATCACATTGATAATATAAAAGAAGATGTATTTATGAAAAGTGTAGAGATTAAAACTTACGAGGATGTTTCTAATGATAATAGCATAAATGAGCATGTCTATGATTATGAACCTAATGCTTTTGAAACGTCACATAGTCAAGATAATTTAAATGAAAATATTTATTTATATTCTGACGAATCTTTTGATGTATTGACAGATGATTCCTTACATAATATAGGGCTGCGTTTTGTTTCTAAGCTGCATCAAGACAGCGATTTAACTAGAAAAAAAGTTTTTTCTCTGATAAATGATTGCCGAAGTGTTTGTAAAGCGTTAATAGCTAATATCGTAAAAGAAACTGTGACTTTAGACATAAGCAAATCAGAGAAGTTTCAATTAGATACTATCTTAAAACGTTCTGCGAATTTTTTAGATTGTTTTAGTACTGAAACAAAATGTTTAGAAACTTTTAAAAATTTAAAAACTTATATCGAACCTAAAACCATTGAAATAGGTCAAAGAATGGAATATAAAAAAGACTGTTTATATAAAAAAATGATTCCAGTACCTGTTAATATTCAAATAATACCTTTATCAAGTGTTCTAAAAATCTTTTTTGAACTGCCTAATATTTTTAAAGAAATCGAAAATTATTTAGAATTTTTAAACAATGATTCAGAGATTATTGAAAACTTTATACAGGGGGACTATTGGAAAAATAGGAAACACGAGCCTGGTAGATTAGTTTTGCCTATATCATTATATTATGATGATTATGAGAATAATAACCCTCTAGGGTCTCGTAAAGGTATATGTAAAACTGGAGCCATTTATATAAACATTCTTTGTTTACCACCAAAATATGCTTCTAAATTAGAAAATATTTTTGTATTCTCGTTATTTAATTCTATAGACAGAGAGGTGCTTGGTAACGCGGTTGTATTATCAAAAATTGTAGATGAATTGCATTATTTAGAAAGTGTTGGTATCACAGTAAATTTGTCCAATGAATCGAAGCAAATTTATTTTGAATTGGTGTTAGTGACTGGTGACAACCTCGGCATACATTCTCTGTTAGGTTTTGTGCAAAGTTTCAATGCTCACTCATTCTGTCATAAATGTCTAATCAAAAAGTATAATATAAATACAGTAACGTCAGAAAAAAATTGTGAATTACGTGACAAAAGTAACTACGAATCTCTATTATTACTTCAAAACTCTAAAGAATCTGGAATTAAGGAAAAATGTGTATTGCATAGACTTCAAAATTTCCATGTAACAGAGAATGTTGCTGTGGATCCAATGCACGATATTTTAGAAGGCGTTGCTAGGTATGATATGGCAAGAATTTTAAATGAATTCATTTATAATAAGAAATATTTAACATTAGAGGATTTAAATTTCAGAATTTGTGCATTTGATTATGGTTGTCAAGTTACTGTAAATAAACCTTCAGGCATCATTGATTCTCATGTAAAAAATGGATGTTTAATAATGAGTTCGAGCGAAATGCTTTGCTTGGTCGACAATTTCAATTTGATAATAGGACATGTCATTCCTGAAAATGATAAATTTTGGTCTCTTTATTTACAATTAAAAAATATTATCATTATTGTTTGGAGCTCAAATATTCATACCACGACGCATAACTACTTGGAAGTACTAATAGAAGAATATTTATCGACATTACTTTTAATCTTCCCACAAGGATTAAAACCGAAGCATCACTTCCTTCTTCACTATGCTCGCTCTATGAAACTTTTTGGTCCTCTAGGCAAAATAAGTTGTTTGAGAAATGAAGCTAAGCACAAAATAGGTAAAAACGTTTCTAAAGTTACTACGTCAAGAGTGAATATTAATAAAAGTGTGGCGATAAAACACCAACTTATGTTAAATTACAGATTTATAAATAAGTTAACATGGAATCCTATTTACAATCGTGGAAAAAATGTAATTATAGTAACATTTTGTAAAAAAGGACCAAAGTTCTACTTAGTTTCCCAAATTTTAGAAAATGTCAAAAACGACATTTTTATTCTAGTTTATAAATTAAAAGACTGTTTTTTAGATGAGCATTTTGTAGCTTATAAGGTGTACGACATTAGTAACCGTGAATTTAAAGTCTTATCTAAAATAGATCTAGAAAACTGTACGGTCACCGATATAATATACCAATCAAGTGGCTTTTATTACATTAAGAAGAATTGGATGTAAATTAAAAAATTTGTATTCTAATTCAACGTATTTAATAAAACTTTCGTATCTTTGTAATCTTTTTATTTATTCATTATTATTCCTTATTATTTCTATCCTATTAATTTTCATTATTTAAACTAATAATTTATACTTTCAATCAAAAAATGAAATCGTTGCATACATAAGTTTTAAGTTTCCCGGTAGGTGGCGACGATATTTTTGTTGTTCCCGCAACTGGTCAGATCTGGCCGCGATTCATATATAAGGGAGTTTAGTTTGATTTAAAACAACTGCGAGCGTTGTAGATAGAGATAGTTAATTGCGTAGGTTTAGCGTTTACCATTAGGGTTAGGTTTTAAATAAGCGAGAATTGTATTAGTATAAATAAAATCTGTAACTACAATGAAAATACTGCGGACACGAAATATTACTGTACAATAAGTGAGTCCTGGTAATTGTGAAAACATTTTTTAATTTGTTTTATGAAAAAATTCTCTAAAATATAAAAAAAAAATTTAGTCGTATAAAGTAAAAGAGAAAAATTTATTATCAAGCCTTGAATAAATCTACTAGAACCAATAATGATAAATCCCTAGAAGTCTAGAAAAATTTATAATCTAGTATGGTAAATTTTAAAAGCTTGGGGATATTACCATTCTGAGTTATAAAAAATATTAGCTCGTCAGTCTGTGGCCGGATTCCCTGCATAGGATGGTAATTTTTATATGAAATTCTTATAATTTTTTCGATAATATTTTCTCAGTGTATAAGCTCAGCAATAAAGACCGAAAAATTCAAAAACTGCCTATTCGAAGAGAGTTTACGTATTCAAAGTTACTTTTTAGGTACAACACAAAATAACTGATTCTTTTCATTTTGTTATGCATTCAATCACATAGATGACATTTGGAAATTATCGAAAGTGGAAACTTCTTGAAAGAACGTCTTTTCCGCGCCGACGAGAACACCGACGTAAGGGAAAGTTTTTCAACATGGAAAGCTACTGGTATACTGCAGCTTTTTTGACTGATGTAGAAACTAGGAAAACATAAAAGAGGGGAAAAATAAGGTACCAATTGGCGATATTATTTCGGAAAATCGTCGGTTACAGTTGGAAAAATCGCCGAATAAAATTGTTAGTTGAAATAAATGCATTTGATAGTGCAGATGGGATCATAAGAACTATTATGCATTATATTATTGTTGGAAAATTCAATTATTGTACTTTGTAAATCTAACGGACAAATTTTTCCGAAAAAGAATAGTAAAACATAAGAGAGGGGAAAAATTTTGATGTGGAAGTCACTGCTCTTTATAACTGCACAGATTTTTCTAGCGTACTAAAGTCTACGAAAAATATAAGACAGCAGAAAAGCTGCTTCTGTCAGATCAATGCTGAAAATGTGGGAAATGGCACAATAGCACTTACAAAAGTCGATGATGGAAATTGTTCACAAAACTGCACGTAGTACCTAGGAAAGCATAAGAATAGAGAAGACTATTGCATCTATTTTCATGTTGGAAAATTCAAAGGTTGCACTTTAGAAAAAATCTTTGGATTATAAAACTGATTATAAAAGTGAGGGGGAAAGTTCCGGAATCGGGAAATGGTTGGTGACAAATCGAGGACCTTTTGACTTCCTCAAATGCCATACCAATTTTGTCAATACATTTATTTGGATGTTAAAAATCTAGAAAAACATAAGAGGAAATTCAAATTTGCGGTGATTCTATTGAAAATGAGTTTTCGCAATAATATTTTTCTAGTTAGAAAAGCATAGCTGGGCGTAAAAACAAAAATGCAAAAGTAGTGAAATGTTTTTCAATTCAAAGAAAATTTGGGATGACACAGATTACTTAATGGGATAAAAAGTAATGAAAACTGATTTTATTTAACTAAGAGGCTTTTATCAATGTTAATGTTTTTTTTAACAATAATGAAATGTTTAGTTTTGCAAAAGTAATATAAAAGAAATGTTTAATTCAAATATAGATATCAATCACTTTAATTATCATGCATAATATCAATAAATATGCGAAACATTTGTAAGAAGCGTTATTTCAAATGCTGTTTCTTAACAAATTATTATAATAATTAGAATGCTAATTATGTATTTTTAAAAATCTGTAATTTCTCCCTCAAATGTAAAACTTTTTCTCATACATAACCTATGAACCTCAAAATAAGTATGTATAAATTTCATCAAATGCGAAAAAATTTACTGAATAATTTTGCTCACCTTTTTTATAACCTTTCAATTAATTCAGTTTTTTCTATGCTTCTCTTTTTTACTATTCGATGCTCTTTATTTCGGCAATATTATCTTTACCTTTCACTTTCAAACCAATTTGACTAACACGTATTGACGTTTGAAGTCTGAAGCGCGCAATTTAGGATTCGCGCTTTTCATTTAGAACTGGTGGAACAGTTTTTCGAAACTGGGCGTCTTGAGCGCCCAAGATCTAGTAACGAGTATTCGAAGAGGTTCGAGTATCAGGCATTCTAAATTAGATATCATCTTATTTCAAATTAGTTTTGTAGAATTTCAACTCATCGAGATTTCTCACGTCCGGAAAATTTATTCATATTTACGAATTAAATTTCTTTCCGTGTACAATATAAAAGAATGCCCATGGGATTGAAGGGGGCACCGGCCACCTTTCAATCGCTAATGGATCGGGTCCTTAGCGGGCTGCAGGGAGTGGAGCTATTTGTTTATATGGATGATATTTTTGTCTACGCTAAGTCCCTGGAAGAACATGCCCAGAAAATAAAAAAACTTTTCAGTAGATTAAGTAATGCTGGTCTCACCTTGCAGCCTGATAAGTGTCTCTTCTTACGAAAAGAAGTCGCGTATTTAGGGCACATAATTTCAGAAAATGGAGTGAAACCTGATCCGGGAAAAATTAAAGAAGCGGGAAAAATATTAAACAATTTCTCGGTTTGGCTGGTTATTACAGAAGATTCATTCCGGATTTCGCTAAAATTGCAAAGCCCTTAAATTCTCTTTTACGTAAAGGTTAAAGTTTCATTTGGGAAAACGATCAGGAACAAGCTTTTAACATTTTGAAAAGTATATTATGTACGGAACCCTTGCTTCAATTTCCAAATTTTAAAGAGCCGTTCGTGGTGACTACGGATGCATCATACTTTGCATTAGGTGCCGTACTAAGTCAGGGGCCCATCAGAAGAGATTTGCCTATTGCATATGCATCTAGATCGTTGGTAGGGGCGGAAATAAATTACCCCACTACGTAAAAGGAATTGCTCGCCATGGTCTATGCGGTGAATCGGTTTAAGCCTTATTTGTATGGACGGAGGTTTACGTTGGTGACAGATCATAGACCCTTACTTTGGTTGCATAAACTGAAGGATCCTGTCTCTCGGTTGGCGCGGTGGAAAATTAAATTAAGGGAGTATGACTACGATGTTATACATAAACCCGGGAAAGTAAACATGAACGAGGATGCACTATCCAGGAATCCTATAACTACCTTCCCCACATCCTCAAGCTCGAAGGAATTTGATCCGGAGGGAACTGACCTCGAAGCAAGACTAGAACAATTATTTCTCTTTTTTGGGAAAAGATGACACCGAGATTTTCCACATCCTTATCCAACAAAATAACAGTGAGATTGAGAAAAGTATTGAGGAAAAAGGTTCTACAACCCTGGGCCCAACTCAGGCAGTGGCCCTACCTCATGAAATTAGTCTGTGTGACGATGGTCTGTGTGACAATGGTCTGTGTGACGATAGTCTGTGTGACAATGGTCTGTGTGACGCTCCGTATGAATCTGAGGGAAAAGGTTCTACAGCCCTGGGCCCAACTCGAGCAGTGGCCCTACCTCACGATCGAATGAAAGAACTTAAGATGCTAAGAGAAGAGCCTGGTATAATTGAGTGCAAGAAACAACGAACTAACAGTAACCTCCAAAATTCCAGTGCATCCGACGATTCTGGTAATGAGCCTCGCGACCATCCGTCTGATAATTCTGATTCCGATTCTGATTTTGATAACTTGTATGGTGAGATTTTCCTCGTGGACCATATGAGTTTTTCACGAGATCAGTTACTGATGCGGAACGATAACGTCGCGCATTTCATGTCGGTCGATTGTATTGTCGCTACCCCCATATGCCGACAACTGGAAGAGGCCGGGATGTTAGATATTGAAAACCTAAAAAAGGAACCTATTTGCGTGGGCGCCACAGTAAAATCGACTCTTTCAACTGGTAAAACCGTGTATACGTTATTTATTAAAGAAAGGGCGGACGAAATACCGGATATAGACGTAGTTATTCAAAGATTAATTTCATTGCGAGAGATTCTATTGGAAGATAACATAGAAACTGTTAGTATCTCAAAGATTGGAGACGGGTAGGAAGACATCCATTGGGCACCAATTGAGATTGCAATACGCGCTAATTGGGCAAGCGAGACCCCTAAGATAGTTATATGCACCGGCGAAGTAATTATTCCTCCTGACGGTGATCGGCACGGGATAATTCGCGAAGCCCACGATTCCGCCATAGGTGGCCACAAAGGGATGGATAAAAATTATAGACGCGTTCGTGAAAATTTCTTCTGGGGGGGAATGAGAAATGATATTTCGGAATACGTTCGGACGTGCGACGAATGCCAGCGACGGAAATTGATTCGCGTCAAAACCAAATTACCAATGAAAATCACAACCACCCCCAGTAGAACCTTCGAAATTTTAGAAATGGACATAGTCGGTCCTTTACCCATCACCACAGCCGGCAGTAATATTTGCTTAAGTTGCAATGTAATTTAACAAAATATTCAGAAGCTTTCCCCCTCTGTGACACAACTGCGGAAATGGTCACCACAACCCTTATTTCTGAATTCATCACGCGATTCGGTTGCCCGGAGGCCATTAAAACAGACCATGGAAGCAATTTTCAAAGTGCTCTGTTAGCCAACCCTGTTAAAAATGTCTTATAAAAACTTATAAAATTGAGTCCATTCAATGGAGTTTTATAAAGCATCTGCACCCGGAATTATACGCTTTTATAAGTTCTTATA
>UCOL01005235.1:0-12188 GCA_900474335.1 Ormyrus nitidulus | reverse complement strand
AGTTAATACAATAATCAATAATTTCTCGCACATATTGTTTAAAACGAAGTTTATGCTCGTAGGTAATTTTAGATTTAACTTAAAGAACCAAATTGATTTAAAGTATTATTTTAGACTAAAAAATTCGATTTATAAAAAATAAATTTTTTGATATTTTTGAAAAATTTTTATCAACCCTAGTGAAAATGGAAAATTTGCCAAACTTTGTAAAATACTGCCAGTTTTGAACAGAACCTAACTATATAGTATTTCGGACGTTTGGTAACATTAAACAGTATTTAGTATTTTTTATAAAAGTTGGTTAATAACTTGACAGGATTTGGCAAGATTTGGTGAATATGCGTTTTTTTTTGTCAGAATTTATAATTAAAATAAATTATTGTTTAGTATTGTTGGACAATAATCAATGTTTTGCAATGTTTTGCACAGTATTTGTAATGTTTAATAGTGAACATTATAATATTTACTGAAAGCTAATATTTTCCTATTATACATTTTTTGTGAAAATTGTTCTTTACTGCAAATTTCGAGAAACACTGCTAAACACTGTCAAACGGAGATAATTATTGTCAAATATTTTATATATTATTGCCTAACACTGCTAAATGTCCGAAATAACTACAATACGCAGTCTTTGGCATTGTTCAGCAAGGATTGGCAGTGTTTGACAGTGTTTTGACTTATAACACGGTTTATAAATTTATAAATTTATTTTTCTATTTGCCTTAAAAAGATCTTCTTTGGGAGGACGATTATGAAACGTCGGACAATTATTAAAATATTTAAAAAAGAAAAATTGGCTTGGTGTGATCATTTTTTAAATCTCCCGCCAATACTTAACTATATGAAATTCGCTCGTGAAAAAGCACCCTAACTCGCGAAATTCAAGATGAAAGTTGGGTGGACTCACATGGCAATATTTATAAGTAGTTTAAACTTGTGTAGATATTTCAGGGAAGTACTGTAGAATAAAAAAAAAACATTCGACGACCGACAGATACGGATACCGATTCGACAATAGCAAAGAAAGAGCAAGCAAAGTTTGAGTTAAAGGTGAAAGTTTGACGATCCTATTGCAAAAAATGTCGAGATCTCAAGCAGTTGACGATTTTAATAATTATTTAGGTAATAATTAAAATTTTAATAGTTTCGTTAAATTCGGTTAATAACCTTAACATAACCTTGATTTATGCATACCGCTTTTCAGAAACAGCAACAAGTCAAATGCGATACGAAACAAAGCAAAATGCAATTTTACAAATGATAAAACTAATTAGTAAAGGAAGTATAGAGTAAGTTATTAATGATACATTTTTATTTTTGAACTAAAGATTCTTACTGCGAATAAAGTAAAACTTAAATTTACCAGATTTAAAATTATTAATGCGAGTTTTAATTAAATCAATAATTTCAAATATTTTTAGACCAGAAGAAGCTGTGGAAGCCATTTATGGCAAAATAATTGCAGAAGATCCTCTGACCATATATTTTGCAATAGAAGTTAGTATGTTTTTGCAATAAAATAGTATTTTACTTATTTTTCTATTTTATTTATTATAAATATAAAAAACACAGGTGTTAGAAGCTGTTTTTAATAAATGTGGAAATATAGTCCATAAAGTAATTTGCTCTGTAGAATGTATGGACTTTCTCAAAGTTATAATAGAATCATCAAAGCATGAGAATATAAAAGAAAAAATTATAGCAATGTTGCAGGACTGGGCCCAAAAATTTAAATATTTTCCAAGATATTCTGCACCAAAAGTAAATTTTCTTTAATGATTAATTTTTTTTGTATCATTGAAATTTTATTTATTTTTATATATAGGAACTGTTAGACTCATTGCAAAATGGAAAACATCAAACTTTGGAAAATGTAAGTTCACTAATATAAAATTTATCTTTAGACTTTTGTATATATAAATTGTATATTAAATTTTAATTCTGTGCTTTTTTAAAGTCTAGTGAAATTAGTCATAATTTAAATTTAAAGGATGTAAAAGAAGAAAATCTTTTGAATAAATATGAATACGAACAAGCATTAGAAGAATACAGAAAGAGGCACAAACAAAGGCATAAAATGTATTTAAAATCTCAAAATTTACCTACATCAGATGAAGATGAGTTAGTATTCATTTTTTGCTTAGAGAAAATAAAAAAAATATTTCAATATCCATTTTTTCTTTGATTTTTCTTTTGCATATAAAATTTCCTTTTTCTTTATAGCGACAATAAACTTGAAGTTACAGATACCAATAACTCAAACAAGGTACTTTAAGAAAACAAAATTTTAACACATAAATCAAAATAATAAATTTATACTCCTGTTATAGAAAGAAGAAAAGGTAGAAGATTCTAAAATTTCTAAAAAATTACCTAAAGAACTACAACAACTGAAGGAAAATAGACATTTTCTTAATGCAGTAGTACAAGAAGTACGAGCTGAAAAACATAATAATTTTATACAAACTGGCAACCAAGAAAATTCTGAATTGAAAAAGTGTCAAGCAAAAGATTGCACAATGTGCACAAAGTGAGAAATCTTATTTCAATTTTAGTTATTAATAACTAATGTAGCTAAATATTTATTAAACGTATTTAATTTGTAGAAAGCCAAAAAATGAAAATGAGCCTATTTCTAGCAGATTACCTCTTTGTATGAGAAAAGTTAAAGAAAGCAAAGCTATAATGCAAAAAGGTTTTGACCAATATAAAGAAGATAAAAAAAAAAATTATTATGGTAGTCATGTTACTCTCAGGTAATTTTAAATGAAACTATTAAATTTTAACAAAAATTATATTCATATTTTCTTTTCAGTTCCAATTGTGAACATCACAAGTCAGAGGTTTGATTATTAAATAAAATAAACAATTAGTTATTAATTAATTTATTTTAAAATAACAGAGAACTAAATTATTTGACGATTTTCAGGAACATAAATTTCATGAAGTTTTACCAGAGAAGGAAATGCAGAAATCAATGATTTTAGAAGAAGAAATAGAAGAAGAAAGACAGTTAGCAAAAGCTTTACGATTAAGCCAATTGGAAATGAATGCTGGTTCATCAGTAAGCTTTTTCAATAAAAATCTGTGTTAAATGAATATTTATTTTAATATCCTGTAGTTGTTAATGAATTTATTTTGAAATCATGGGGGATTAACAAGACGTCTCCAAAATTACTTGACGCTTTTCAGGAAAACAAGTTTCAAGAAGTTTTATCGAAAAAGGAAATGCAGAATCCAAAGATTTCAGAAGAACGACAGTTAGCAGAAGCTTTACGATTAAGCCAACTGGAAATTAATGCCGGTTCATCAGTAAGCTTTTTCAATAAAAATCTGTGTTAAATGTTCAATGATTTAGAATATTTATTTTAATATCATGTAGTTGTTAATGAATTTATTTTGAAATCATAGGGGATTAACAAGACGACTCCAAAATTACTTGACGCTTTTCAAGAAAAAAAGTTTCGAGAGGTTTTACCGAAAAAGGAAATGCAGAATCCAACGACTTCAGAAGAAGAACGACAGTTAGCAGAAGCTTTACGATTAAGCCAATTGGAAATGAATGCTGATTCATCAGTAAGCTTTTTCTTATTTTAATAACATGTAGTTATTAATAAATTTATTTTGAAATCGTGGAGAATTAACAAAATTATTTAAAAATGATTTGATGATTTTTAGAAAAAGAAGTTTCAAGAGTTTTCGCTGGAGAAAAAAATGTTGAGGAAAACGAGTTTACAAAGAGAGTACGAAGGACTACTTTTAGACGACAATGAAGCACTGCAAAAGGCGTTGGATCTTAGTTTTGCCGAGGTTGAAAATAAAGATTTTAATGTAAGTATTGCACTCATCACATAATTAAATTAATTGCTTTAAAATTTTGTTTAATGTTGCAGCATATGCCAGATGATTTAATCAAAGAAGAGATTCTTTTAAATTATGCTGCAGAACTAAGCTTGGTAGAATCTGCTTTAGGTAAAGTATTTTTAATATTATTTAATCTGCTACTATGTATTTAGATTATAAAAAAAAAGTATTTTTCATTTTAGAAAACAATGAAGACTTGCGTGTATGTATAGCATGTTGTGAGAAAAAAAATTTAAAAGCATTTATGCCATGTAACCATTCATGCTTTTGTTCTGATTGTAGTAAATCGTACAATCAAAAACACTGCCCTATTTGTCGAAAGAATTATACTGCTATAGCCTAATATGTAACAAAATTTTACATTACACTAAATAATAATTTAAGTGTTATAAGATTTAATATTTTTACACGTTTGTATGTTAAAAATAAAAAATATGCTCAAAAGAAAAACGAATATAAAAGTGTAATCTTTTTTTTTATATTATATGATTTCATATTTTGTTAAAAGTTGTTATAATTATAACCAGTTATCATTTGTTTTACATAAATATTTAAACTAACTAAATTCTAGATGTAAAGTCAAATTTTGTGTCCGTTTATTAAAAATTTTAGTTCTAAAATTTATAATTAATTATTTCTACTACTTTTTCAGAATATTAATAAAAACAACTAGACAGTATATATGGTTATAAGATTTGTAATAAATATATTTTTCGATATTATAAAAAGTTTTTATCTTTGTTGGTAAGGTAGATATTTGCAGTTAGGTATAATTCTGACACTTGACAGCTAGCGACGCGTTGCTTACTATATACAAACAATAATATAACTGCAACACTGCATGCAGGTCTGGTCTGGAGAGAAATCGTATGACGTGCGCGAGGGAGTGACTCATAACGGCTGTGAGAATCCTCGATCGAATAGAACAAATATTATCTTATAAAGTTTCAAAAAATAGTTAAATCGTCCTTTATTTTGGACGCGTTTAATCCTTGTAAAATTGCATCGTGCAATGATGCCTCTTATCGGCTTAAATAGTAATTTCAACAAGTTGCTTGGTTAGTAATTAAATTTATTGCAATCATTTGTATCAATATTTTTTACATTTTATTATCGTTTCTTTTTATAGACAAAGCCACGAGTAATTTGTTGCTGGAACCAGACTGGATGACGATTTTGAAGATATGTGACTTTATACGCCAAGGAGATATTTCGTGAGTTCGTTGCACACAATTTTTTTTTATTTTATAACCTTAAAAAATTACCTGATATTGTTTTTCTCGCTGCTAAAAAATGTTTATAACTGTATTTTATGTATTCTTTTATACGAGCAATTCCCGCTTATTATTTTCTAAAAAACTTATTTATAAAAAGCTAACAAAGAATATATTCTAGATTGCATTGATAAATGAATTCTTTGTTTTCACCATTATTGCCAAAGTTTGTGTGAACTTGCATTCAAAAGATTAAGCCTTTCAATTTATTATCAATAATTAGAAATAATAATTTCATAATTATTTTGTTTGACCTTTTATTAAATAATTATTAGTTAATAAATAATTTTGCACTATAATGTTTTATTAAAAATTTTTCTTTTTAGAGCAAAAGATGCTCTTGTTGCTATTAACAAGAAAATCACGAATGACAATCCTCATACAGCAACATTTGGATTATTGGTAAGTTTGCTTTAATTTTATTTCAAGGATAACTTGTAATCAATAAGTATCTCTATGTTTTAGGTTTTAGAATCTTGTGTAAAAAATTGTGGTTCTTTGATTCACAATGAAGTATGTACTAAACAATATATGGAACAATTAAAAGAAATAGCAAAAACAACTCAGCAAGAAACTGTCAAGAATAAAATATTAGAACTTATACAAGCTTGGGCTTATGCATTCCGAGATTCTCCAAAATATAGAGCAGTGCAGGTAGAGTTTTATAACCTTTCAATCCTATTTGATAGAAATGTTTTTATTTAACTTTTATAATTTCTTTAAAGGATACAGTGCGCATTATGAAAGCTGAAAATTTTGAATTCCCAGTTTTGCAAGAAAGTGATGCAATGTTTACTGCTGACATTGCTCCAACATGGGTTGATGCAGAAAATTGTCATCGTTGTAGAATAGGTTTTACTTTGATTGTTCGTAAGCATCATTGTAGAGCTTGTGGAAATGTATTTTGCCATCAGTGTTCTGGAAAATTTTCTACGTTACCTAAATATGGCATTGAAAAGGAAGTTCGTGTATGCAACACATGCTTTGAAAAAGTTAATAAGTTAGTTTTCACTTTAATTTTTTAATTTACTGAAGTTAAAATTTAATTAAAAGTACAATTTTATGTAATTATATTTTTTTTCAAATTAGAATATTTTACAATTATTTTTAGACCTGCCACAACAACACCAAAGGAAACAGATCTTCCTGCAGAATATCTATCTAGCTCTTTAGCTCAGCAACAACAAGTGAATATGAATGAAAAATATTTTTTTTTGCTTAGACTTTTAGTAATTTATATTTTTATTATATATATTACCGTTTAAGGTCCCACCAAGAAAAACTGACGAAGAACTTCAAGAGGAAGAAGAATTACAAATGGCTTTGGCTTTAAGTCAAAGTGAAGCTGAACATAAAGAAAAAGAAAAGAAACGAGTTACCAGTGCCATAATATCAAATTCTTCTGCATTTACAAAAGTAAATTATTCACCACCACCATCTCCTGTAAGTTTACCACATAAATTTTTATTTTAATTTTATGTTAAATTATCTACTCCAATTTTTTTTAACAAGGGTCCAAGTCCATCTAAAATCCAAGAAGAGGAAGAAGTTGATCCTGAACTTGCTAAATATTTGAATCGTCAATATTGGGAACAAAGGCATTCTGCTCTAGAAGAGCAAACATCAAGATTGAATGTTACAAGTCCTTCAGCACCAAATATAAGCAGTCCAATGCCTCAAAAAGTTATTGCAATTAAACAGCAAAATGGTGAAGTTGATCCAGAAATGAAAAGTTTTGTTGACAATTTAAGATCTCAAGTAGAAATTTTTGTAAATCGAATGAAAAGCGATTCTTCAAGAGGAAGATCCATTGCAAATGATAGCTCGGTTCAAACTTTATTTATGAATATAACTGCTTTACATTCAAGGTGAGACTTTTGAAATTTTTTTATCTATTTTAAATTTATTTGTTAAACTTATCTTTTTTTTTTTAGACTTTTACGTTATATTCAAGATCAAGAAGATAAGAGAGTTTATTTTGAGGGTTTGCAAGATAAATTAACCCAAATAAAAGAATCTAGGGGGGCTTTAGATGCTTTACGCGAGGAGCACCGGTTGGCATTATTGCGAGAAAAGCAGGAAGCTGATAGAAAGAGGCAAATGCAAATGGCTCAGAAATTAGAAATTATGCGCAAAAAGAAACAAGAATATTTACAGTATCAACGCCAATTGGCTTTAAATAGAATTCAAGAGCAAGAAAGAGAAATGCAAATGCGTCAGGAGCAACAAAAACAACAATACAAACTTGGTATGGTTTTATATTAAGTTGCATAATGCATTTTTTAATAAAATTTTATTTATAATATTTTATTTATAATATTAGCTGGATACCAAACGGTGCCTGGCTTAATGGGTCCAGCAAGTCAAGGTTCTCCAGTACGACAGATGCCTTACTCTAATTCCGAAGCTAATTACAATTCTTTACCTGGATCAAATCTGACACCGAATGTTTACACTTACCCTTCTAGTACTGCAAATGTATACTCCGTACCAGCTAACTATTTAATTCAGCATCCACATCAAACGCAATTAATAGATACATCGGCCATTTCGGATACAAAACCCACTGTTGCAGAAAATCAACCAAATCAAAATCAAGAAAGTCTTGGACGTGTGACTGTTTCTGGACCGGCAATGGTAATTATTAAAATAACTTTCGATAAAAATGGAAGTTTAATGTAAATTATTGTTTTATTACAGCAAATGCCTTCGATACCAGGGGCGCCCGGCAATCAGCAAACGCTTCAAGGACCACCAAATCCGAGTCACATTCCAATAAGTGGACAGCCTGGCAGTCACCCATCAAATCATCCGCCTCACATGTCAGCACCTCAGACTATGTTACCACCTCACATGGGTGTAACACAACAAGCAAACCCTGCTCACATGTTATCATCGGGCGTTTCACCAAACACACTACCTCAAGGAACTGTGCAAATGTTACCAAACGGACAAATGATGCAACGACAGATGGTCGTCAATCAAGTACCACAAGGTCAAGTGGTTCAGAATCAAGTACCTCCAGCCCTTGCTAGACAAATAGCGATGGCTAATCAGATGAGTCAAGGTCATCCTCTTGGTGTTAATATGTCCATGGCAGGTAACGAAAAATTTTTTTTCTAATTTGCAAATTAAGTTTTTAATGAAGCCACGAATAGTTAAATTATAAAATGTTTACTTGCCTATGCGCGCGTTATTACGTAATGCGTTATTATAAGAAATCAGTTGTACATTTTCTAATTACGTAGTACATTAATTTTATTTTCTATTGTTTGCTCAATTACAAACGTAAGCTAATTTAAATCATATTTTCCTAGGTCCTGGTTCGTTAGTAATGCCAACAAGTAATGGATCAATACAAGGAGCGCAATTGCCGGGAGTGCAAGGTGTACAGGGAGTGCAAGGAGTTCAAGGAGTGCAAGGAGTACAAGGAATGCAGGGAGTGCATGGAGTACAGGGAGTACAAGGAGTTCAGACTGTACAGGGAATTCAAGGAGTACAAGGTTTACCTACATCGAACATTGCAGCTTTACAGGGGCTTCGAATTCAATTAACACAGGCTCATCTTTTACAACAGCAGCAGCAACAACAACAACAACAACAGCAAACAATGCAGATTCCAAAACCTGAAGAAGAGAGAAAGTCACCAGAGACCGCTGAACTGATTTCATTTGATTAGAATTATTTGCATTTATTAAACAAACAAATAAATATTATTTTTATGTTCTTAGATCGAAATTTGTATAGTGATATTAATAATTACAGAGTTACTTTCTTCTAATGTTAATATTATTGATAACCATTCGATATAAAAGGATATTGTTTAGAGGAAACGTTAAAATAATGGAAATATTATCTCTTTAAAGTTTAATGTTTATATACTTGCTCTCATAAAATTTCCTATTAATTTTAATTAATCTGTAAAATAAAAAAAGTTGTATAAAAATAAGAAGATTTTTAATATTCCAAAAGATTTTGATTTCTCTAATTAGTAAAGTGCATGCTTAATTCTCGATTCCTCATTTTTTATGATATTTATAATAGTAATTTAAAGTATATGGTACAAGTGTTCTACAACTTCTCTGCTAAGAAATTTTTTTCAATATTCTAAAATCCTACATATATAAATTTTACGTACAATCATCAAAAAAGATCACTTTACTTGGACAAAAAATAATAAAGTACAAGAGTTTTATAAAACAATAAAAATAAAAATGTTAGTTAAGTTTTACTTTTAGGACCTGCGTCATGTCGCACTATATAATCCTGTAAATTAAAACGTGTAAGGCATCCGGTTATAATTTCACATATTTCAGAGAGGACGGTTTTATTGTGAGATATTCATCAAGAATATTCAAGAGCTCGATGGCGATACAAATGGACTATGCTCGTGTGTGGCAGCTACCACTACAAAACTAGATGTAATATTAAGGCTGTCGCAAATTTCTCCCCCGCAAAATTCTAGGATAACTGCGCTGCACTAAATCACATTCTACTCGCAATTTCCATTAATTCGGAATTACAATTTCTACTAATTCAGCGTTTGCTTGGAGAATTGTACGTAGTCTCATGATCAGAAATCTTTGTATACTCCAAAGTTTAGTTGGTTTTGAGCTCAACCTTTTTTTAACTGAAAATAAGTTAAACTTTTTGGGGATGTCACTATAATTGTTCAAAGAAAGGAGGAAACCAAACAATATCTGCTATAATATGTTCCAGATTTATTACTAAAACAACATAATTCTCATAGAATAGTAGTCTATAATTTATGCTATATAATATTACTTTTAATTTTCTGATCGTCTAATTCGCCAACTTTTGTCTCTAAAAATGAAAGAAAGGCTATACCCTATATTCGCCTTCGCGTCAGATTACGCACATTCACAATCTCGTTGTCGCCTTTATGCGCGTAATATTTTTTCCTTCCATCTCGCAGAGCCCATTCGGACAAATCTGGTTCGAATAGTCGCAATATAAGAAGGACGAGAGTAAAACGACAATTTCTTTTCGCAGGTCAATGAAATAAATCAGGGTGACATTCGCGAAGGTTCGCTTTGAATGTGAAATCGGTTAGGTACCTTGATTTATTCTCCAGGGAACAGTATGAAATAAATTAAAACGGATTTCCAGTTTATTATCACTTAGCTACCTCAAATCATTAATTTATAATGGATTAATTATTCTTGTATAAAAAAATATTTATATCTCATTAAATTACACTGGTCGGTTACAAATTCGACTTTGTTCTCGTCCTTTACAATCTTAGGATCATTTCCAAAGTATATTTTCGCACTGTAAAATTGACCCATCACATACCACTGAGTAAATGGTATCGTATAGTATAACTTCACTCCTTTAAAGATTAATTTTCAATCACTCTATTACAATTTGACTTCTTTAAGATGTACCAATTTGAAATTCAAAAAATGCCAACCATAAGATTACAATCTTCTTAATTAATTTCAAATTGAACATTTTAACTTAATTTAAACGAAACTATTTTAGGGTGAAAATCACTTATGAATCTTGAGATATTATAATAAATAAAAGAACAGAATCTGTAAGATGTCCCTTAAATGACGTTAACATTAAATATTTTACTATTATTTAACTGGGTGATAATCGGGTCTACGTGTAGCTTAAGAAGAGGGTATTCTTCAATATTAGATCGTCGATGATGCAACCAGACGATATAATGCGATCAGTTATAGTTTTTGATGTCTAGCTAATTCTGGAAAAAATTTTCTCCAATAATAGATAATGGGCGTATCTCAGGAACTTTTAACCTTTGTGATAGTCTATAGTTTCATAAATTTAAAATAGAAAATTTTATACGTTTAATACACTATTTACTAAAAAATATGATATTTTAAATGTAACTCAAGCATTTCAATCGATCGCAACGGATACTCTTTTATTTTACTATAAATTCTTTAAAAATTTAAATGTGATGATTTATAAATTCCTTTTCTTTTTTTGACTTTGAAAGTTTTTTAGCGAGCATTTTATAAAGCTGAAAATTGTTTCCTATATCATTCTTAGGAAAATTAAAAAATAGTTTTAAAGCCGAACTTCGTGTTTCAAAAATACAAATTATTATTATCTAAATTAGAAATGGCATATAAAAAAGGAATTCGTGTGTGTGTGTGTGTTCTCAGCTGTCATATCTATTTCCACAAGTACTGGGAAACGGCTATAGTACTCCTATGAAATATATTATTGAATCGTTATGTAGCTCATTTCTTTGGTAACACATTGCTCCTGCCAGCATAATTTTGCTAATCTTTCCTCCCCTAAACTTCTCACTTTAATTTGGAACCTAACCGCTTTCACGCCCCACCTATTCTTTATTATAAATTCCCGCTTCTTTATATATCATATAAACCGGCGTACATACTTCTAATCCTAATAAACATACTGTGCTTGAATCGCTCCTAACTCCTTTCTTTCTGCCCAACCCTATATCTCAACCCCGTATTCGCTAACTAATTAACCGAATATCATCCACCTTCTCTTAAAATTATTTCTAAATTTTCTTTCCCCTAACCCCCAAGTGATTTTTGCTGCAACCATCCCTTTCTTTTTCTATCCTTGTAAGTTCCTTCCCTGTTAAACGTAAAGCCTATAAATATTTAAATAATTACACGTCTTCAATAATTTCTTCCCCCTCCCTTAACCAGTTCTATTTTTTACTGTTCCTCCCTTTATTAAATGCAATTTTTGTACTTTTGTTTTCTCTCTACTAAGTATTAGTTTCCTTTGTTTTAAAACATCTTTTAATACACTAAGGCTCGAATTTATAATCGATACTCAATACTCAAAACTTGGAATTTCAATATATATAGATATAAAATTAACATTCCCGTCATATTGTAAAACCAAGATCGACTATAAATTCGAACCTAAGGGCGAGTCCAGACTCTTACCTTTCCCCTACCCATTACCCCTTACCCTACCCTGTCAAATTTTCTCAATTAGTGTTTAATCTTGATTGCTGCATGTTACATGGAGATTTCGATATTGAACAAGAGATTCGCATCTTGAACT
>UCOL01005234.1:0-12226 GCA_900474335.1 Ormyrus nitidulus | reverse complement strand
AACAGAAAACTTATTATGACCGTTTTAAAAATTACTATGTGACATAGTAATTTTTTCTATTATTATGGTAAAAATTGTCCATAATTTGAGTCTGTCCTTCGGTTACCACAAAACATAGTAATTTTTTTTTATGTTTTTCTCAGTGTATCAATTATTATCGTACAAAGAAGCTTTTTCCCCCAAGGCAGAAGCCGACCCAAGCGGATCCTCCGTCCGCGCCAAACTCGGCATCTGGGCGCTCGAACCCGGTGCACCTCGCGGAGAGAGAGAGAGAGAGAGAGAGAGAGAGAGAGAGAGAGTTCAGAGCCCCTGGCAGTGCTCTCGATCGGCCGCAACTGGAGCGCACGTGGCGATCTCTCTCTCTCGGCATTGTGTCTCGCGTGATTTAATCGGCGAAAACGATCGCGCGCTTGCGCAACGAGGAAAGTCGGCGCTCTCGAAGCTCAAGGTGCCTTTCGAGCGTTGCTCTCTCTCTCACTCTATGTCGGTGGGAACGCAGATTTATCGCGGCTGCTTAGCCGCGGTAAATAAAAGAGCCGCTGCCGCGGCGCGTCTCCGCGAATTGAGGAGGATTGGCTGGAAGTGGCGTGTAAGAGCGAGGCTTCTTCTGCACTCTGATTCGCTCCTCGGAACCGAGAGAGTTTTATGCGCGCGGCCCGTTTCATTCCGCGGAGTTTAACGGCGGCGCCTCGCCGCGCGACGAGCGAAGAGCCGCTGCACTGATTGCGCGGCTATTTAAAGAACACCGCGGACGACGATCGCGGCGAAGAGACACGCGGAGCGGAGCCGCGATATATCCCGCGTAGCCCGCGAGAGGAAGCGGCGCTTTTCCAGCAGAAGCCCGCGGTGTCCGCGACGAAGAAGGACAGCCCGCCGTCGGCGACGTCCCGCGAGAGCGCCGCGATTCAGCCACCGCAACCTAATACGTCTTTAACCGCGATCCATAAATCACATTAGCATGCGGAGGAGCGCCGACGCCGGCGGCGGACGAAAACCGAGAGCGCCGCTCGAGGGAGAGAGGGAGAGGGCAAAGGAAACGAAAATTATCGGCCGGGAGTATCGCCTCGTTAGCGGGCGGCTGTTTTTTTTTGGAGGGGCTGAAAAAAAAGGAGGAGGAAGCGGGGAGAAGGTTTTTTTTTCAATTTACGCCGTTGCTTTAATATACGCCAAACAGACTTCGAATGAGAATTAGAATGGCAGCACGCTATATACCTTATCTCCTTTCAATAAGAGCGCGCCGCCGCGCGGCATTGTTGGTTACGGAGGCGCGAGACTCGTATCTGCCACCTATACGTATATTACGATTCAATGGGTGCTATAGAATGTGCAGCAAGTGCTGAACCAATTTGCTGAATCGACTTTTGTTTCGAGTGTCGTCGAAGCGAGGCAGTAAAAGTCCGACGTCGTTGCATATCGGGGAAAATGAACTGCTGTTTCTCGCGGTATTAGTGAATTTTGCTGTATTTTGGACGGCGGAGTGAAAAACGGTAAAATTTATACGTCCTTCGTTTATTATCCATCGTCGGTTTAATTAATCTCCCACTGCGGCGTCGTTAAAGCCGAATTACAGCCCGCTTATTGCCGCGACTCTGACTTTACCCCGAAAAACGAAGACGAACGAAGAGCGAAGTAAAATGCAAATGAAGCCTCGCGTGCAGCTCCTCGGGCAAGAATCGAACGCTCGAAGAATAAAACACCCCAGAAAACAAACACAAACACCGACCGAGTCATCGCTCCTCATCACCGTTCAGGTATAACCGTCCATTCTCCCCTCCCGGGTAAATATTGATTTTCGATCGGAGCTCCCGTCGACTCGCGAAATCTCCGTGGATTAACATCCGCGCTGCAACGGCTTGTTATAACCATCATCCGGGGATATTCGGCCGGCGCGCGAGAGCGGCATGAAATATTAATAGCTCCGACGCGCGTTCCACTTCGCTCCGTTTCCCATAAGTGTCTCTCTCTCGGCGTTCTCTCGCGTGAGAAAGAGCGGCGCCTGCCGTAACGGCGGAAAATGGATGTCGCGATTCAGCTCGCGGAGGAGGAGGAGGAGGAGGAGGACGATGGCGACAAGCCAAGGGCGAATGGGTTTTTCTCGCGCGGCTTTTCATGATTAATTCATGCCCCCGCCGAGAACACCGGCCGACTCGAGTAGCTGTTGCGCGATACAGGCACGAAAGCGGGCTACGACGGGGGGAGGAGGAGGAGGGCCGATTGCGATTGTTGTCCTCCCCGCGATGAGGATCGATGTTTTGAGCGTTTAGCGCGGCTTTGGGAATTGTTTAGTTTTTGCTGTTTGATTTATCCCAGTGTTTTCTTTTTGGAAAAGTATTGAGCTGTTTTGTCTGACAAATGGTGAGCGTATAAAATGGTCTTCACGAATTAATCCGGGAAAGACGGTGGACGAAGAATTCGAATTGAATCAGTTATTTATTACCCCCGCGGCACAATACTATACGGCAGCGAGGCCATCAATTGGCCACACTTTCAAAACGAGAAACAGGCAGCTCTTACGCACGCGCCGTTCCGCGCCGAGTTACATACCGCGCGAGATAAACGCGTCCAGCATACATTGCGACGGACGACGGCGCGCCGCCGAGTGAAAAACATCGGCTAGAAACGAGAGACTTTTACCTCGAAGCAAGAAAGCAAAATGTATGTATATACGTGTGTAAGCCGAGGAAAAATGCTAAAAAGAAGAAAAAAAAACGCTTTCTCTCGCGCGTATAATGAAATTAATGCGTTGTATATCCGAAAATGTGATACCGGGCATCGGTGCCAGAAAAGAGAAAGGCTTCCGGATGGAACACTGGCCATTTCGCGCGCCGAGTTTTACGAGTACGAAAACCGATTTCGCTTTCACCCCGTGTAAGCGCCGGTTAAAACCTTTTTAAGGTTATAACTAAATTCGCCGGGGGAATCGGTGTGTTCTTGCCTCGGTGGAGTATAATAATCGTTGCGCAACGAGGGGATCGCATTGACAGGCGCGAAACGTCAAAGCACGACGTGCTCGTCTTATCGGTATCTCGTTTCTCGGTGGAACGGATTTGTGCTCGGTGCAGGGGACGCTCTTTCGGAAGCGAGAGATAAACATTGTCGATTTGCGTACAGGTAATTGTTTGAAATTTTAGTGCGTCGAGTTTTGTGGGTATAATACGATTTGGCTTTTAAAAGCGCGGTGAAAGTACAAGAGTTAAAACTTTTTGCGCCGACCGCCGGCAAAAAATTCTTTACGCATACCGAGTAGCTTCGTTTAAAAACATTCTTTTTTTCCGGCCGATATCTCTGAGAATAAATAAACTTTCCACTAAAGATTATCATTTAAGTTTATCGCTCGCAATTAGGTTAAGGTAAATAAGTTGTAATTATCGTATTGTATAAGCGCTCGTTTAGATTACTCCTATTATAAACTTTCATCTTGTTTCAAAAGTGTACATGTATCAGATATCTTTTAAAGTCTAGAAAGAGTTTATCGCAGGACGAACGGTTCAGTTATACTTTGTACGAACGAGTAATTGCAGTATAGAAACTTTGTCTACAGTCTTAATTTTCTTAATTTCCCAATTAGCTCGCGTCAATCAGGGGGTTACTGCCCCTTCAAGACCCCGAACCGTTCGTCCCACCAAAAATACCCAGTAAATCGGTACATACCAATCTTGCCGTTGGGACTGTAGGGGTCGTAGCTGCCGGAGCTCATTGGGCTGGCGTATCCGTTATTGCTGGGCGGCTGGGAGCCGATGACGCTCGGCTGCTGCTGCTGCTGCTGACTGATGGGCGTCGAGTGGGCCATCGGCGGCTGCTGCTGCTGCTGCTGCTGGTGCACCGCCTGCTGGGCGTGTTGCTGCTGCTGCTGCGACATGTAGAGGTGCTGCTGCTGGGCCTGCATCGATCCCTGGGGCGACTCCGGGGCCAGCCAGTCGTCGGGCCTCGGGCGCTTGGTGCCGGCGGCGGCGATGCCGGCGAACATGCCACCACCCCCGCGGGAGGAGCTGCTGCCCGAGCCCGAGGAGCCGGGCGAGGCCTGCTGCACCTCCGGGATCTCCGCCTTTACCAGGCCGAGAGCCGGCTGCTGCTGCTGCTGCTGAAGCTCCGCCTGGTTATCCATGCCGACTACTATCTGCTGCTGCTGCTGCTGCTGGTTCAGGTGGCTCAGGTGGCCGAGGTGCTGGGCGGTCGGGTGCTGCTGCTGGGCGAGGGTGCCGGGGGGCGCCGCCGCGACTAGCCGGGATGCGGGGGCCAGCACGAGCGCTCCCGCCCCCACGACGGCCGACGCCTCATCGTAGCGCACCGCGACGTTGCCGCTCACTAAGCTGGCCACCGTGACGCGCGAGCGGGGACTTGAGCGCCGCTAGCACGCACCACCACCCACCGACAACCCCCCGCGGTATATAGAAGCACTCTCGCGGCACTCTTTCTCTTTCTCGTCGAGCTTTTGACACGAGGATCTTTTTTTTTCCACTCGCGCACTCTCTCTCTCCGCGGTCTCGGGAAGGTGAGGTGCGACACTCGCGACGAGGATGGATGGTGCGATGCTGCTGCTGCTGCGCCTGGCTGCCGGACTGATGATCGAGATTGCTGACGAGTGCTGGAACAGAGAAACTGGGGTTAATTGGGTGCTTTAGTATTTCGAGGGTGTGGGGTAATAATGCAATTGGCAAATGGGTAAGACTCTGATAATGTTCGATTTTTTGGTCTTGTACAATGACATTTCTGGGCGGGAACCGGTTAAACTTCTATAGGAGATTGCTGGCTAGACCAGATTTTAAATTTGAGAGCTGTGTTTTTTAAACTGATCTTTGATTTTGCTGAAAGACCACTGATGTATTTTTAGAGCCTGTAATATATTCAAATGATTCGTCCACTTTACGATTCAATCTCCATAAGAGCGCTAAAAATCCACGTGGAAAGATCCAAAAGAACCGCTTTCTAATTAATCCTCGTCGTCGGGCTAATCGGAATAAATGTATACACACCAAAGCGATTTTTAATATATACGTTTGTTTACACTCCGCTCAACCGACTTGTTCCTTGATCCCATTCGCACAACGGCACGCATATCGCAGAGAACCAGCCCACTTTTTCCCCAGCTTTCCGAACGAAACTACCGAATCGCGCCTAAACCGGCGAGTTTCACCAGCCGCCTCGCTCTTTTCGTAAACAGGCGCTTGCGCAAAGCCGCGCAACAACCTCGTCAGGTGACTCGAAACCTCCAGAAAAAAAAAAAAAAGTGTACCTCGGGTGTCCCCCCTCGAGTTCAACCTCGATGGCAATCCGTTCCCTCCGCCTGGCGGCAGAAGAAATCTGGGAAACAAACAAACGTTTCCCCGCGCTCGACACTCCCACGAGCGCTAATGAATCACGTGACACAACGCGCGTCGCCGCCGCGTTGCACACAGTCCCGGCACGGGCTCCCGCGCAATAACGGTATATAGGAGAGAGAACCCGGCGGCTCGAGGCGGTTGCCGAAACTGTCGGCGCGGGGCCCCACTTTCGAGAGAGAGAGACTTTTTACGCGGACGAATATATAATCGAAAGCGCGGACCGCCGGGGCCCCCCCGAAAAGGGGGAGGAGAAAAAAGACCGGCGCGTGTTTACGCCTCGGTCTCTGACTCCTTGCGCTTACTCCTCGGCTCGTTGTTTTCTCTCTCCGGCATATTGTACGCACGCGCGAGTAAGGACTCCTTTTACGCGATGCTGCCGCTGCTGTTTTCAGCGGCGGATGTTTTTTAAGCGACGCCCCGGTAAGACAGAGATGATTTATAAGACCGTTCGCCGAGGTGTAGTGCCTTCGTTCAATCGAGACTCTCGCTTTTCGTTCAAATAAATTTAGGGATCGATGCTCTCGTTGTAAATTTCATCGAGCTACATCGGCAGCGAGAGTCGTGGTTCTGGCGGCCAGTCTATTCTATTTTTAGATTATTAACCGGCATCTCCTCGCTTTTTTTTACCTGTCCCACTTCGAGGTATTGCGCTCGCTCGAAAAGTCGGTGTATTCCTTGAAAAAAAAAACACACTTATCTAGCGATATTTCGCGTTTGAAATTCGTCACGCGGCCGCGTACATACATGTGGGCACTCGACCGATATACGCGCGCTGTTTTTTTTTCTTCTTCATTTTTTTTTTCACTATGAATGCAGGAAACGAGCGGCCGAAAAACACGTAGACTGGTTGTGTGGAGGTCGAGTTTAGGATCGGCAGATTAGAATCTCGTTTGAATATACGTAGTTACGTCAAATTTCGCGGCTGTTTTTGAGCCTTTTGGGCCGCGCGGAAGCCGAGCCAACCCGATGGAAATGGTTTCCTTTCGCGGAGTAGTTTTGGTAACATATTGTAATTTATTTGTCGCTTTGAATAATAACTTTCGGAATTAAAAATGGCCGGGAGAATCAAGTTTCGTTACGCAACATTCGCAAAGCAGCGCTCCTTTCATTTCTTGTACAAACAGTCACCTCAGTCGATGACCAACCGTGTATTTCATCAAAGCGCGAGGTTCCACGAAAAAAAAATCACAGCCCAATATATACTATCCGATTTCCCTCGAAACTAAAAAAAGAAAAAAAAAACTGCCGGTGTGTTCTCGCGATCGATGCAGAATCCAGGCTCTCGCATAGCTCAACGACCGAGGCGCTCGCAGAACGCAGACTTCCAGCAGACACTGCCGCCCGGCGAGGGGAAGCCACGCAGCGGCAGCGGCGGCGGGCTGCAGCGAATTCCGATTACCGGCCCTCCGGTTCCTCCGTCCTCGTCGCGTTGCGACACTCTCCGCGGAGAGTGAAAAAAAACGCGCGGCTACTGACCCCGAGCTCTCTCTCCGTTAATTGATATACCTTTCGCGCGACTCGCCGGTGTGTCTCTGCCCCTTTTATATTCGGACGGACGGTAATTGCCGCGTTTTTCGAGCGGCGGGTGTATATAACGCGCCGAGCGCCGCGGGTTGAGCAACGGCGTGTCTACGCGCGGGGCACTGACTCAACGCGAGAGCGAGAGTTGTGTGCGCGCAGCTTTTGCTTTTACAATTCTTTCGAGCTCGTTTTGAGAGGCTTTTAAATTCGGCGTCGCGACGTTTTTGCCATTCGTTGGCTTTGGAGAGCTGCAATGTTGGTTGTTCGAATTGGCGGGCTTGGCGTTCGCGGATTATTTTCTACATCTTTGAGGTACTTGAACTAGAGAATGTTGTTTCTGCTGGAGGATTGATTGTTAATCGTTGCTTTAGAGTATTTTAGGCTCCCGACAATCTGGACTCTGGCACGCCACGAGTCTTTTTAGATCCGAGAAGGCGTTGTAAAAGAAACGATAAAGCGTTTTATTGCCATTCTAAGTTCCACGTGTCTTTTCGAAACTGCAGTCTTTTCGTAGAAACTTAATCGCGACAAGGCTCTAAACCAGCAAACCACACTCTTAAAACAATCCGCGAATCCGAAATAGCTCGATTATACGTCCCTCCCGTAAAAACGTCCGAAAACCCGAGCGAGAGAAGCAGCCCGGGTAATCGTCCCGTGTCGCTTCCCTCGCCCGCAAACCGCAAAAGTGTCCCGCTCGCAACTGCGTGGCTTAATTTTCGGGCCGCCGCGAGTGCAGTCGTTGCGCCAATCGATTTCACCGGAGCGCGAAGACTGGTGACGAAACCCGAGTGCGCGCGTAATTTTCGAGTCACGACTGTATACGCGCGACAGGTGAACTGAGACACAACCCCGGGACAGAGAGAGAGAGAGCGGCTGATTCGCGCGCCGCCGACGCTTTAATGGCACTGTTTTCGTTTATCGGTCACTGTTACGCGCCGAGTTTGTCTTCGCCCGGCGCGCAATGAGAGAGAGGCCGCAATAACCGGCCGATGCGGTATGAGCTTAACCTCGATTCGCCGCGACGACTGTCTGGTTTATTTTGGAGCTGATTGAGAGGCCTGGATATTTTGATGCTTTGCTTATACATATATATATATGGCGTATAAGACTCGATTGGTAATTGAGGAAAAGCCGCGGAGATCTTTTTAATACGACAAACTCGAGGGTCAAGAAAAATTGTGTTTTCTCTTTTTGCGCGGAGGTTCGTCGATCGATGGTGACAGTTGGAAATGCTTATATTAATCGACGGAAAAGTCTTGATGTCGTTACGACGCTGCCGCCGAGTGAAAAAAAATTTCTCAATAAAAACTTTCACCCGGCATATAACTAAATTGCCAAACGTCTTTTACCGTCCGCCAACGACAGAAGAGTCGCGCTCTCGCCTCAAAAATTCAAAAAGACTCGCGAGTCTTTAGAGATTCGTCGCGCCTCGACTCGGAGTGCACACAGCGACGAAATTACACGCCTTCCGACCCACCGAAAAAGAGAGGAGAATTAGTCAATCTTCCACGGACGCGCGTCCAAGCCAGCTCCTCCGGCATAAATCAGGAGCTAAAACAGCCGGAACGAATGCCGAAAAATGTCTCGCCGTTCAGCGGCGACTGGCAGAAACGGCGGCGGGGGGGCAAAAACCTCGGCAATAACAGCTTCTCGCCGCGCATCGACGTGCAATAAATTGCGCGTCTCCGCGGCTAACGGCGACAATCAAAGCCGCGCTGAAAAAACAAGCAGCCGAGAGAGAGAAAAAAAATGGGAGAGAGAAAGAGGAGAGGGTACAACCCTGACCTACCCCTCGCGACGACGTTTTCCTCTCCTCGAGTCGCGTTGCGTTCGCCTTTTTTTTCAGTCGACGAACGTCGCCAGGCGGCGGAAAGGCCGGATTTATAAGAGGCTGTTTTTCTGGGACAGAAGAGCGAGGCGCGAAAGCAAGAGGAGTTTGACTGTCAATTGAGCGCTTCTTGATGGAGTGGGGAATTTTTTGTGGTATTTTCCGGTCTTGCCGGTGTTTATATTGCTTTAATTTTGTGAAAGTTGGGTTTATAAAGAGGGGTGATCTCGAATTCAAATATTTCAAATTTTAAATTGCACTTTTTAATATCGTATACACAAGGTTACTAATTATTTGTATTAAAATAACTCGAGTCTGTTTTTAAGCCCCGCGTTCAAACGTTACTCTCCCCGTCGAGGCAGCTTCTCTCATTCCCGAGCTTTCGTCGCGTCAACATATCGTCCATTTTCCTCGGGCGAAAAAGAGCCCCGCCGCGAGAGAGAACTCGCTCTGTTTACAAACCGCGTACGGCTCACCTTCGGCGGAGCGGCATATATAAAAATCTTAAAATTCTATAATTAAACTCCCCCATCCTCTTTCTCGTCTCGTCTCCCCGCGAAATTCCTCTCCTCGCGGCGCTCTCTCGAATCGCGCGTCGCGGGTAAACAAATACTGAATCCGCGCCGATACGGATATTCAACTCTCTCTCTCTCTCTCCGAAAATAGGACGGGTTACGAGCCGGGGCCGGACGTGTGTCTCTAATGCAGCGTGCGTCGATGAGCCCTCTATTAATATACTCGGGGCTCTCTCTCTCTCTTCCTCCTCGGAGCGAGGGGTGCAATAATCGAATTAAAACTAAATTCCGATATTCAATATCGATCGGCTCTCGCTCCCCGACGTATATATATATGTATTCCCTCCTCCGGCGATGCCCACGCCGCCTCTCTCTGTTGTCATCGCGGCGCGGCGCGTCTCAATTCCCGCGCGGCGTTCTTCGCGCGTCTAAATTCATATTGCTCCGTTGTATAAATGAAAAAAAAAACACGCGTCGCTTTCGATTCCGCGGGAGAGAGGCGCACAATCGTCGAGGAGAGCTCGCATATAGCCTCGGTTGTACAATAATTCATGGGGAGCTCTTCGAGTTATAATTTCATCGGGAGAGTATAGAGCGCCGCGGCTGATATCGGAGAGCCGTTTTCTATCTATATATGCTCCTCGGCGAGCTTCGACGGGCCTATTCATGCACCTACATTGCCGATACGTACCGCCGCAGTCGTTTTGCATTCAGGCGAGTATAATGCGCGGACGGCGGCGGGGAACGAGAGAAGAATCGACGGAGGAGGTTTTTTCTTCGGGGCGTGTAAACTTTAGAAAATTCTCAAATTATATCAGTGAAAATCACCAGTAAACCAGCGACTCGACCAAATGTTTAATGTATTTACAAACGAGAGCCGCGAAGACATCCCTCCCTCCACCGAGAAACGTCCATCGAGCCGCGACGGAAAGCCATCATCTCTCTCTATATACGAAAGACCCGCACAAAAATTCCCGCACGTCATCTCTCGCCCAGGCCGTCTTTAGCTGCATCGGCAGCAGCAGCAGCGGCAGCGGCGTCCGTCCGCAGCGACTTGCGCAGTGTGCCCCCGCGGCGGCCGGTTGGCAGGCCTGGCCCGCGTCGTAGCGAGAGAGAGAGAGAGCTTGCGAGGAGAGCTTGGCCCGCGCGCCGCACTGCAGAATCGATCTGGTGGCCTAGTTAGGAGAGCGTCGCGCGCGCGGGGGGAGGTTGGCAGCAGCGCCGGCAGAGCAGCGCGCATCCTGCCGCCGCCGTGGGTGTTGGCGTGGGCAGCCGGCAGCCGCCGTCGAAGGTTCGTTCGTCGGGGGCGAGAGACACAAGCGAACCCTGGAGCGAGGGCAGGCATTGACCTACATGCCGATGCTGCTGCTGCTGCTGCTGCTGCTGCTTCGTCTCCGCGCGCGAGCGGCTATCAAGCGCGGCCTTCGACGCTCCTTTTAGCGCCGCGGTGCCGTAATTAGCGAGAGAGGCGTCCGTCGCCGAGGCTCGGGGAGCTGCCCGGGGAATTTTTTTAGCAACAAGTACAATCGTCGTTTGGTTACGATGAGAAGTTGATTTTTAACGGTCTGTTCTTAAAACCGAGAAAGCTCGAAATTCAGGCATTCCAATAAAGCCTCTCCCCGCGAATCAGCATATCGAAGCCATCCCTGGTTATTGCACTCCGCTCCCCCGAGAGCCCAACTATAGACGCGCTCGCATTGCCAAAAATCCTTCTCTCGCGGCTCGATCCTCGAGCTCATTGTTCGAGGGCAGAGCGCGGAGAGCTTTTTGTTTACCCCTCATTCTTCCGGCGCACAAAGGCGCTCGCTCCGCCATAGAGAGATTTTTTTGCAAGCAACCAGTTTTTCGGGGAATATGAAAGCCGGAGAGAGAGAAGGGAAAGATTCATCCCGCGGGATAACTCCCTCCCTCCCGGCGTCCCGCCCTTCCGGCGCTCGGTCTTTCTCCCGGCGGCGACGGCGGCGGCGTGTCTTTCCCTTTCGAGAGACTGCCGCGCCGCAAAACAGCGTATTGATCGACCCTGGATCCAGTTTCTTCTCCTCTCTCTCTCTCTCTTACACAGCCCCGCGCGCCGCGCGTTTGTGGCCGAGACTTTGTCGTCGTCCTTTGCGCGCACACACAGCCGTGATTTGCAAATCGCCGCGGACGGGATCTCAAAGAGCGCCGAGTAATTTCGCCAACTCGTTCCTTCCTTTTTCCTCTCTCTCTCTCTCTCTCTGCGGCCGCTTTGTCAGACAGAGGACTGAGAGAATGGACGGAATGCCGCTCGTTTGCGTGCCGATCGCGAGCGAGGATTTTTAATGTCCGGGGGATGAATAGGAGACCCGGCCGCCTGGATATTTTTGCAGTTTTTCTCCTCTGCCTTCTGATTGGCGTGCCTTGCCTTGCGTGCCGCCGCGACCTTTGAACGGAGGGCTTTGTTGATTGCGAGCTCTCTCCGAGTGTACGCGGCTCTATCCGCCGAGCGAGAGGGTTGAACTTGCGCCGAGTATTTACTTTAATGCGCTTAATGGACAATGCAGTCGTTGCAAGAGAAAAAAGAAAAACAAAACGATTGCCGGGAAAATGCGCGGCTCTCGCGAGGTGGAAATAGTTTAAGGAATTTTCCAGCCACGCGTTTCGCGCAGAATTTAGAGAATATCGAAGCTTCGTTTCCTCTCCTGTCGCTCTTATACATATTTATCTGAAACGTTCGCGCGAACATCCTTTCAACGCGACGTTTACAGGGTGCATTGAGCTCCCCGCGCCGTTTCGAGCCTCGATTTCGTGATTTACGCTCCGAAATACCATTACGCAAACGTCGATCCCACCTCGCTCATCCCATAAATCGCGCGTTCGAATTCGCCCGCTCCAACATAACATCCAGAGTCGCGCGAACCTCCGAAATCCCAGCGGAAAAACGCATCTCTCCCCCGTCGCCCTCACCATCCACCTCCTCCCTCCCTCTCCCTCTTTGATCGATATCCTCGAGGCTCGCGGAGCGGCGAAAGTATCCGGCGTTTCTTCGCGGCAGCGGCAGCAGCAGCAGCAGTGCAGTAGGG
>UCOL01005233.1:0-12191 GCA_900474335.1 Ormyrus nitidulus | reverse complement strand
CGCAATTTCTGATCCGTACCAGCTGGAAAAACCGTCTCGCAATAAAGGTCGGCGTAAAACGCCGCTCATACAACACTTTTGCTCGCGCATAAAACTTCTTTCATCCTCCATTAAACTTTGCGGCTCTATTTACAAAATTAACAATCGGCCCCCTTTTACAATTGAAAAATTATATATCGCCCAGAAACGCCGACGTATAACGAGGAAAAGTTTCGTGAGGCGGGTCTCTTTAATCATCTGGAAACATATTGATCTGTCGTGACTCTCAAGAATGACGAAAGTCCCGATTCCCGTTTTTCCAGCAGAAAGTAAAGCGAGCATTCATAACCATCTTGAGCAGTCGCTTTTTTACTCGACGTCCCTTAAAAGGGAAACGCACTCAGCTGCCTCCGGGCGCTGCTGGGAAATACAAAGTGACGGGGAGACGATTTTTTTTTTTTCTTAACTCGCTCGACTGTATCGTAATGCGAAACAGAAAAATTAAAGTGGTCGTATAGATGCTTCGTGCCGTACTTTTGATAAGCTCTTGTTGGGATCGTAAAAAGACAAATAAGAAATAATAATGGATTCTTGACAATTTCTTTCTTAGAATCGTCAACTTTGTATGAAAAGGGTTCGAATGAAAAGAAATACAAGCTGAGAAGTGGAGCTGTAATTCATTCATAAACTATAATGGTCATCATCTTAACTATAGACTTTGAATAAATTCCGGGTTATTGGAATGAACACAGAACGGTTGCCGTAACTCTACATATTATTGTAGAATTGATGGGCATGTTTATTTAGCCCAATTATCCTAGTAGTTACAACAGTATTACAAAGCACATACATTCATGGAAATGAAATTTGCTGCTGTTCCAACATACTTACTTAACTATAACTAAGCGTAAATAATTTTATTTCTCGAGAGCAAGTATTATCGTACTTCTTTCAAAATTTGGTTATGCTTACCTTAGAAAGTTATGGAGTTTAAAAATAAGACTCGTCGGTACAAAATGTTACAAGTAAACAAGGAAATATTTACATGTTTCCTCGAGTCCATTTAGTACTCTGGCCTCAAACATTTCCCAAAGCGAAAACATCCACAAAAAGTCCGAGTTAAGCAGTAATATAACAATCCCACGACTCAATTTTTGTTATTCTTAGTCAGGACTTATTTGAGCAACAATTAAAACTTTTAATTTCGTACCCGAGCAAAATTCCGTCCGCAGCTTTCAGCCTACCTCCGAATAAACTTCCAACACAACTCCCGCAAAAAAAGGCAAGCTGCAGTCCTCGTCCGCGGCAAAAACCCAGAAGTAGATGCGGAAGAAGCAGAAGAAGAGGCGAAAGGAGAGAGAGAGAAAAAAGGGACTTTGCATCTGGGAGAATTAGAGGGAAAGACGTCGCCGGGAGAGTCTTCGACGGTAATCCACCGTCGGAAGGGGGCAGTTAAAATCGCAAACGGCCTGTCAGCGCTCTGTGTAATCCGGCCGATTAGACTCCGAGTTATGCGGGGCGGAAGAAGAAAGGAAAAAGTTCGGAGCAGCCGCCAGGTGGTTAAACTCGGCCTCGTTTATACTCCTCCTATCTCCCGCGCAAAATGATCTACGGCGAAAAAAGGAGCGCGGAGGTAAGAAAGCGAGGAGGAAATCGAGAATCATCCTGCCCTCGAGAGGAGAGAGAGAGAGAGAGAGAGAGAGAGAGAGAGAGGAGCTCTCCGATAGGGAGTAATAAATGTGGGGGAGAATTAGGCGGCTGCAAGAACTTTTTCCAAAGGAGGTGATGGGCGAAATTTTTACGACAGAGGGGGAATTTTTAGAAAACAATTGGAGCCGAGCCTTGAATGACAATGAAGGGATGCTAATAGGAGTTGATGAGTAAGGATACGTGAGGTTACAATGCAGAAAGTTTTCTTACGCTGCTTGCGGGCTTCTGGTGGAAATTTTTATTTACTTTGTTTTATTATTTAGGCTTAGTTAAAGTGTTAAACTGGTTAGTTCATTCTGTTTCAATCATAATTTAGTTACTACAAATTTTGAAAGTTTATGGACTTATAAATGATGTTATACTCTTAAAAGATTTACTTTAAGAAGTTTACGAAATGCATTAAATTTTAAGCTACTGAGGTATATTAATGTTGATGTATTTTTAAATTTAAGTAACTCTTAACATAAGTTCGTACTAATTTTTATAATATTTAATGTGGGGCAGATAAAATTTAATATGTACATGGAATTAAAACTCAAACTTTCTGTAAATTAATGTATTTTAAAGTCACATTTTACATCACCTTTATATACAGATTTTATGTACCTTTTTCTTTTTGTGATTCAATAGTTTACTGCTTATCAACTTCTAATTTGCATTTCCATTAAATGCGTTGGTAACAAGTAGATAATAACTATATCTAGTCAGACACACTTTGCAGCCGTTCACTTTAATACGTTTAACAACTGTATAAATTACAACGGTTATCTTACCACAACTTTCTGAACATTCCGTCGTTTTAAGAGAATCGTATTTTTTATAGTTCGTATCTTTTTATGCTTTATACTGTTGTGTTAAAAAAGTCACTGCATAGCTAACCTTAGTATATGTACCTTTGAGAAAAAATAGTCTTGAAGCTTCACTTTGCACTAATTTTGATAATAGAATACGTATTTACATTTTAGTATTATATTAAAATTTTAAAAGTTGAAAAGTTTCTTTCGGACGTTTATCTAGATAACATAACTATGCAAACAAAACGGGTAAGTAAACAAGTTTCTTTTCTGAAAATTTAATCTTGATTTCTAAAAATGTTGAATTTAGTGCAGAAGTCTACGGTCTAAAATATACGGATATTGAAATCTCGAAAGAAACATCTGTCGAAGCGCAAAAATACCAAGTATTACGAAATTTGAATTTCAACAAGATTTCGTTTTTATTCACTTTGCAGTCTGTAATGAAATTTTTCTTTGATCTATTAGGAAAATCTTTTGGCCCTTCAATTCAATCCTTTACTGTTTGTTGTTCCCTGTCAATATTAGAATCAAGTCGTCTTCTTTAATTGCATTTTATCAGAACATTAATTTTTCATTCTAAGTGTGAATAATAAATTAGTGCAATGATATTAGTCTTTCTGTAATATTAAATAATACTTCTTTCACGATTTCCACTAAAAAAATAAATATCATACCTTAGACAAGTTTGGAAAGTTCACAAACTTTCTGCAGAAAGAAATAAAATAAAATTAAATATAATTAAACTTCTTGTTTTAAGATAACTTCAGAACAATAGACTTAAGGTTCATAAAGATATTATCTCTTTTTATTTGTGTGAAATCGTTTCAAACTTTAAAAATTAATGTTTGTATTTTACCGATATTGAAAAATTTCTTCCAGAAAGTATAATATTCCAAAAAGTATAGTATTCCAACTCCAAATATTTAAATAATGGAAATATTGAATTTCCGTTTTTCATTTTAAGTAATGTTTGCGCAAACGTTCCGCGGATCAGAAAAATAAAAAAATTCTTTTGATCCCGTACTTATTCAGCTGCGAAAAATGCTATTTGAGCATTATACACATACATTTCTTCTGCTTATCCAGTCCTGTGTCTTCCGAATTCACTCCTTAAATTTCCGATTGCATTCTCGGCATTGAAAACGAATTCCAGAATTTTATCACTCCATAGCTTAAATCTGAAAATACCGAGACAAAAAAGGGGGTCTTTGCAACTGAGAGGCTCGTAGCCCCCAAACAAACGATCTGTTTTATTAAAATTTTATGCAGGCGCGGTAATATTCTTCGAAATTTCGTATATAAAACATAAGGTCCCGCCCCGGTAATTTTTCGCAAAAAGTTTGATTAACGCGGGAGGGAGAGGCATCAGAGCCATTCAGGCGCTCGGTAAATCTCAGTCAAAAAGTCTTAAATCTTTTAGCGGAAAGATAATAAAATCACAGCCGAGGGAAAAGAGAAAGTGGGCAAAAAAGAGAACAGGAGTGCCACTAAAAAAGGCTCCCCGGCAGAACGGGCCGAACGTAAACGCCGAGAGTGCATGGAACTAACTGCGAAAGGTTACCCTCTCGGAAATGTTAACTATCCTGAAGCTAAATATTCGTGAAAATGCCTTGCAATTAGTTTGCTTTTCTTAAAGCTACAGTTTCCTTGTAAATAATACGACCTGTTTACATTTTGACAATGAAAAGCGTAATAGTAAAACTGATCGCTTTGTTCAATTGGCTTATGAAAACTTTTGAACGCTGAATAAAAAAATATTTCATATAGATTAATAACAATTAAAACATAAAGTTAAATATTGAAATACTGAGAAATATTAAGTAAAGCGTTTCTAACAGCTAAGTATTTCGCATTATCAGCTAATTTTTTGATAAGCTCCTTAATAAACTAACGATAGACAGTTACCTTATTTTAGCACAAAAGCAGCGGCAGCGCGAAAAAGACTGTCGAAAAAAAGGCGCCTCTCTCGAAGGGACGCAAACTTTAATAATCCGGCAAAGTGACTTTCAGATTTATAATGCTTCAGCGCTTAAAGCGCCGTAAATTAGGTGCGCCGAAAGGGAAAGGGTAAGCAGGGCAAAGGGCAGATTAAAGATCCTCGGCGTAGGTATCAAACACCTTAGGTAAAAACCGTGCACAAACACGTCGCTTCCTCTCGGAGCCTCGAGCACAATACCCCCACGGCCCGAAATCCTTTCGGCTTTTAAAGCGTCTGCTTATCTCGCCGCGATTTTGCGGCCGCTCGATGGTCACTTTGTGTCGGCCCCTCGTTTTTCTTCGGCCCCTTTTTGACCTCCCCTTGCCCGTTTGCCGCTCTCGCCGATTTAATTTCCAGCGGGAAACTTTCGGTTAGTTAATTTTCGGGAAAATGGGGACTTCGCTTTGCTTGCGATACGCTCGAGATTAAATTATTGAAAAATTTCGAGAATGCACGCGGAAATTAGCATCGTGATTTAGTGACTGTGAGTGGTATGAGTTTTGGGGAATTTATATAAATATGTAGATTTGCGAAGGCAGTTTATGAACGAGCTTTAAGTTTTTGGAGGAATTTTATTCGGGGAAGAGGTTTATTGCCTTGATATTTTTATTGACTGCTTACGGTGCATGAAGTCTTTTCATAAAGAGGAATAAGAAGGTCTTCGCGAATTCTGCCAAATTTGTCTTGCGCATTAAGCTTTGCAAAAATTTAAGACACAATTTTTTTTCTCTTCAAACTTCTTCGTTAGTAAAACTTTTTTTTTATAAAATAAATATTAAAAAAAATCTTAATTATGCTTTAGAAATTAGGGCTGAAATTGTGGTTCATTGGTGGTGATTTTATCGGAGCATCAAACCCGCTTTAAATATTCTTTGCTGCGGCGAACTACTTGGTTAATATGTCTGAAAGTAGGTTAAAAGGATACTTTTAATATACGCGTTAAAATGCCGAATCCATTTTAAATCAAGCCGTTTAATTAATATTATATTAAAATTAATATAATTAATAAGAAATATTTCACACCGCGATAATTAGAATACTTATTTACCCAGAAAATTAATTCTGCCAATTTAACTGTTAATTAAAAGCTCCTTTAGTTATTAACAAAGTTTTCAAAGAACCGTACGATATTAAACATTCCGGTTGAAAAGTCCAGTTTTCCGCTCGATTCACGCAATCCATCAATACATTAAATTTCTCCCGAAGCCTTTTTCCAACACGTTTCTCGAACGTCGTTCAGTCAAAACTACCAGCGCGCCGGATAAAAATTCAACGCTGAACGTAAAGCAGGAATTAGCCAACGGCCGGAATTAGAAGTTAACTCCTCGGGCCGAGAAATTTTTCCACAATTAGCAGTCTCGAACTGCTTGCGCAGAGGACGTTATATACATCGTCCGCTCTCTAAAGTCGCGAAGGAAAAGAAAAAAGGCAGCGGAGGAGCTTCTCCTTTTTTCCTCCCTCCGGTAGACTTTTTAGAAGCGCCGCCGCTGCCGCCGCTGCCGCCGTCGCTGCTGGCTTCTACCTGGCCAGTTTCGTCGTAATACTTTTTCATCGTGAAACTTCGCAAATTGCGTTTCTTACTTAGGAGCCTCCTGATGGGCTGCGTAATTTATACACGTCCCGGAAGCTCTCTCTCTCCCTCTCTTTCTCTCTCGCCGTGCGTTTCGAATTCTTTTTTATTAGCGGCCGCCGCGCCGTTTAATTATTTTGACGCGCCGCCCGGGCATTATAATCGCTCGCCCCGCGCCGAGAGCCAGAAATATCGGGGAATTACACGATAATCCCGCGCGAAATGCGCGCGGATACGCAACGCGCCCCGGGATAATGAATATTTATTCGCTTCGGTGTGAATAAAAAGTATATCTGCACTATTTTTTATGCGCCGCCGAGGTGGAAAAGGTGGCGGAAAGAGAGGCGCGAATTAAAGAGCCGACAGATTAAAGAAGTTGAACCGGGGAGAAAATCTGGCGAGGAAGCGGAGGAAAAAAGTGGTATGGGTTTTTGGGAGGACTTTTGCAACTTTTGCGAATTTTAATTTCCTTTTCACGATCTTTGCAGGGAGAGAGATTTATTGGTTTCGCTTGGCCGTTCGAAAACTATTGCCGTTTTATGGCTTCGTTCTTTTAACGGAGCGTTCTATTTTTTTTTCTGCATTGTGTTTATGGAGTCAGAGAGGTTTTGTCCATTCGAGACTTGCCTAAAACTTAAAAATAATAATTTATTTTAGAAAACAGAGAAGAGGCAATATTTCAATTTAACATTTTACGCAGTTCTCGAGAAGGGTATGCTTGAATTGTTTTTTAAAAAGAAGGATCTTCAGCCACTCTTGAAATAAATTTATTTCTTCCGCTCATTCAAAGAACTACTTTTGTAGTGAAAGTGCCGTAGGAAATTTACAGCATAAAAGAAAGTAACAATTTGGAAAATTTCATTTTGTTCTCAGGAACATTCTCGAAAAATTCAATTTTGTTTTGAATTACACATTGAATGCTAATTTAAATAAAATGTATAAAATGAAATGTATTCCTCTGTTTTTTTCTCTTTTTTGACCTCATGATTACATATTTTGATAATAATCTGAAATGCAGTGCAGTTATATTTTAAAAAAACTGCCAAAATATTAGTGAAATCAGATCAGAGATTCGATTTCGACATTAATCAACGGTTATTTCAGTTTTATAAACAAAACTCATACTTGTTTTTGTGCGAAATGAAAAATTGCCAAGATGAAAAGGTAACATTAATCACCTTAACACGGCTTTTTTCGAAAAAAAAAAAAAAAAAACGATTTAATATGTGTCGAATCATTGTATTGGTGTGCGTCGAATAAATGTGAAACGCCACAGGACTCTGGCAATTCATTGATTTCTGGTAAAAGCGCTTTATTAAGAATTTTTTGATGAAACGATGTATTGATTTTGTTACATGGATGGAAGTAAAAATGTACGGCAATTTACAAATACGCTATAGCGATACGAGCTAAAAGTTCATGTCCCTTTTGTAGACTTTTTTTTTCTATTTTATGCATTCATTCGGTTCGAATAATAAAAAATCTATTGGCTTTTTATAATTAAACCTAAAAATTTGTATTCAATAAAGAATTTCTGATTTTAAAATACCTCTGAAATTTTTGCTACTAATATTCTACTTAGATATTAGCGATATTCCTAGCTAACGCTCAGTCGGTCAATAGAGAAAGGTTAAGATTTTCGTGGAGAAAAAAACGGAAAAACTTTTCCAAGAAGATATTCTTAAATGTTTAAATAACCATCGGCAAATTTCTAAATTCCTTGTTTATTAAACCATAAAAGTTTGTGGTTTAGATGCAGATAGATGTTTAGAAAATGCACTTATTATTCTAACCGTAGACATTAAAAATTTGAACGATGACTAAGAGGAACTGGGTTTCGCGTTAGTTGGAATAAATGATGTTTTCTGCCTGTGGTTTGACCCTCTTTTTGCCATAAACGCTGCACTAATAATGCATAATTCCCTTAATTTTTTACGTCGCGACAAAAAATTATTCGCATTATTGTATGAGTCATGTGCTTGCACGCATCTTTGGCATGAATTAACGTCGTGTTTCATAACGTTCATTAAAACATATTTTAAATTCCGCGCGCTTTATTTCCTGCGTAATGAAAAATTGAGCGCAATTCCTTCCGGAATATTACGATCAATCAGCTCGTAATAATAGCGCTTCCCTTCCACCTGGACAAATCTTATTAATTCTTATTTCATACTAATCTCATTAATAACGTTCAAAATTTCAAACAATTGGAACAAAAACCTCCCACTAATAAGAAGTAATTTGTGCAAGACGAATTCAGCTTGAAACCCAGTAGCGCTTATCGCGACGTGCGAGCGTCCACTTGTAAATCTCGAGCGATGTTATTTGGCATTGATTCCGCCTCGACAAGCGAAATGCACTTTTATTCCCACCTCGCGACCGGCCGCGAGATTACGTCGATATCATTTTCGTTCGTCGCGCGTCCCCGAAACCCCGATTTCGGCGGCAGCGGCGCGGCGACTCGTAAAAATCCACGAAACTTAATTATATCCCCCCCTCCTTCGGTGCGATATCCTCCGTCACCGGCCGCGGCTCTCCGATAACTGCTTGAATTAATTAATTAAGTGCGCGCGCCGCCCGACTTGCCGCTTCTTCTTCCGCTCCGCCTTTTAAACCACGCTGTGTCGGGAGTTTTCGCTGTTAAAAATACACCGACGGGCGGAGCAATTAAATTAGGAGAGGGGTCGGTAACGTAAATTCATTTGGGGATGCTTTAGAGGACTATTGGTATTTACTAATCAAGTTGCTTATTTCTTATAAGTAATGAATTAAAGGAATTAAAGATAGACGGATTGTGGGTGAAACGAGTTCAAAGTATTAGATGAATAGATATAGTTTTGAAACAGTAAATACAAATCGCTTTAGAAGGTTCTTAAAGAGGATGTAGTTTCTATAACAATCAACTATTTATATTTTATCTTTATTATTATAATAAACGTTGAAATAATATACTTTTGGTCAAATACTAAAAAATAATTATATTATTTTACAACGTTGTTATTGTTAAATACAGGACCATGTAATAATAGTATCTATTCCAGTGTTATCGAAACTAACAAAGACTTTTGAGAGGTTTCGTTGACGCTATGGAAAATTATATCTCTCTGCATTTATAAGGCTGTTGCGCAAAAATCGATTTTTTACATTTTCCCTTTTTATGAGCCTTTAAAATATGTATGATGTAAATGAACGCTTTTTATGAAAGTTCGCTGCCAAATGCGCTTTTTTTGCGCGATACTTTATAAAAAGGTTTTTTCTGAAAAATGTATTTCAAACTACTTTATGCTCTACCCTAAAAAATCTGTTTTTAAATAAATTTTGCATAGCGCTTTAAATTATACGAAGTAGAAAACTAAAAAATATTATAAAAATATTAATGATCTTTAATTATTATGTACCATGAATAATCACTTTCACGTGCACATATTTTCGCAAAATGTTATAATTTAATATAAAATTTTCGTAAATTTGCACCGTTTCCTGCACAACCAGCGAATAAAACTACTAAAATTAATAGAAAATACACAAGCAGGCTCATAAACATGTGCACTGTACGGTATATCGCAATATATCTTTTTTCTCCAATGCCAAGCTTCAAAATAGAATCGGAAAAAAAGGCAGCCGCGACGACAGGAGCAGAGAGCCTAGAAAACCCTCCCACCCCGCCTCTCGTCGCAATCGTCGCCCGGCGAGAGAGAAGGGGTTAAAGAGAGAGGGCCACTCGGTCGACAATAGCAGCTCCCTCTCGGGCTCGTCCTCGCCAGCCTAAGCACATATTGATCAGCCGTAGGGTTTATCTTCGCGCGAGCATCTGCCTGCACGGCTTGGCCTGCGGCAGCTCCGGGACCCACAATCCGGGCGAAGCGCCCTTCTGCGCCTGCGCCCGGAGCCTCCTCCTCCTCCTCCTCCTCCGCGCTCCCCGCGAAATTCAAAATCCAAGTGTGTTTATTGTCCCAGCCGCCTTCGCCAGGGGCGTATGTTTTATTTAAGCGCCGGCTCATCCCGAGAGCGAGGCGCAGCGCAATCAAACGTATATAACGGCGGCGGCAGGGAGAGAGAGAGCTTCCTTTACGGCTTAAATTACGCGGACGCTGCAAGTCGTAACGGCCGGCAATTACTGTGCGCGCGGAGCGCGATGCGCTGGGACGTGTACGTATTATGCGGGAGCGAGAGCGGAAATGTGGGGAGGTTCGTTTGATGCCGCGATACCCATTGATGGGGTTCTGCAATCGCTGATGGGGCTTTTTTTCTTTATTAATTTTTTGGTGATGCTAGCCGAGGAGATTTTAATAAGCGTGGCCAAAAGATATTGCGTAAGTTTCTGATTTATACTTCGTGAGAAAAGACACTCTTTTACATTTTATTATCATACCAACTGTCGTTACCCAACGACAATATGTTGAGGGTCCTCATCAATCATTACAAGTAGCGTATATCGCAACAAGGAATTTTCATCGCGTTATACCAAAAGTTGCCCGGGATCGTTTACCCAAACTCATCATTAATTCGGCGGAAAACAATGCTGCTAACTTTTCGGCAGCGGCGAAAGACACATCCAGAGTCGTCTCGTCTCTGCGAGCGGTGCCCGGGAATAAACGAACTAATTAAACTCGCGGAGTTTTAATCTCATAAGCGCCAAGCGCCTGTTAACTCTATCATACGAACGTATTGCGCCCGGCGCCCAGGCACACAGCAGCAGCAGCAGCAGCAGCAGCACAACCACTCGCAGCTTAATTCGGCTGCATCCGACCTGCCCGCCCGACCCGCACCACGTGGCGGGTACTGCTCGAGAGTCGTTACGTAAACAGCGCCGGCCCGTTTGAAAGCGCCGTTCTCCCCGCGCCTCGCTGCCTCTCTCGCGCTGCCCTCTTCTTGTCGTCTCTTCCTTCTTATCGCGCCGCGGCGACGTTGGAATTGCGAAATTTTATTTTTTTGAGTGCCGGTAACGCGCTTTGAGTCTGCGGAGGCTCGCGCGCCGGATTTTGAGGATCTCGGGGAGAGGAGGGTCGGGGTTTTTAATGTTTTAAAAGCACGTTCAAGTACTTACTTAGTGTATGTACTGTGTGTGTGTGTGTGTGTCTGAAGTTTTTTTCAAGTTGAGATTGCGAGCGAGAATTAAGAATGCGATCGTGTTCGTGTTTCTCGAAATGCCCTTGTAATTACTGTATAAAGAAAATAGAATTGAAGTTTTAAAAGAAAATACGAAGCATATTTTTTGTAAGAAATGTTTACTGCGTTAAATTTTATTGCGTAAATAAAACTTGAAAAAAAAAAAGGAAAAAACTTTGTATTTATAAAGCAACCGCTACAGCAATATTTAAATTAAATTTGGAAAAATGAATTTCCCTATTTATACTAATTGATAAAAAACGTAAAACCTGTGTAATAATTTTAAAGTCTTTTTCAATTTTTTATTTATCATTATACAGTATAAATTGTTTTTAATATAATATGTTTTTAATACAAGAAACTTCAATAATGCAGACTACGATCCTTTATTTCGCAGTTCAATATTCCAAGAGTGCAATTAAAAGTTCGAGCGAAAAAGTACAATATTCAATACATAAAATAATTGATGATAGTGCACCGTAAGCTTCCGCGATGAACTTTGCAATTATTAACTCTTGATTAACATTTATCGATCTTCGGCTGTAGTGCCGCCTATTCACGGCGTGTTGCGTCTGGCAGGCACGTAATTGATTAATGAGCCGCTGATAAGTTGCAGACATGCAGGGATCTCGCGCGTCAGATTTCGAACAATGCGTATAAATAGAGGCCGCGGCGAAGAAAACCGGCCTCCCCCTCCCCGCCGAATCCAGATAAACTAGTCCGTACAATGGAGCGTCCCGCCCACTTCGATTCGAGGAATTGAATTCAGATGGATGTCTGAATTCAATTCTCGCGTCGCGCTCCAAAAAGCGCGCCGGCAAAGCGGACGTCGTCTTTTTTCAGAACAAATAGCCTTTATCGGCTCGATTGCACGAATTCGTAGGCAAAAATTAGCGCGCGCCGAGATAAATTGCTTCAATCGGCAGAAAATCAAGCGACAGGACTTGATGTATCGATTCCATTAGCGAAATCGCGCAGGTACACATAATGTAACAATTCTGTTTTTTGTTTTTACAAAATTGTCAATGAAAACGGCAAATTAAACGCT
>UCOL01005232.1:0-12198 GCA_900474335.1 Ormyrus nitidulus | reverse complement strand
TATTTGAGCCCGTGCATAAGATCGTACTGTGACGCGTAAAAAGACGTCAAATCAGTTGTCTCCGGCCTCCACTTAATTTTTAAAATTATGTCTGTTCTTTTTTCTTCACCTTCTAAAAAAGTCGAAGGTGCTGAAGCCCCAAAGTCCCCAGAAATATTTGAAGAAGTTTTTAAAGAATAAATGTACCGTAGAATAACGTTAAAGTTTAAATTATTCATTTATTTCGTACGAGATTATTAACAGTTAGACGTTAATTCGGTTAGCCGTCGTTTTTAAAGGCAATCGTACTTTTATTGCCAATCAGCTTGAAGCGAGTTAATTAGGCTTTACAAATGCAGCGCTATAATTAAACCTTCGACCTTTAAAACCGAAATTTAAAATCAAAGCTTACACGCGGCTCTGCGTACAATTTCAAATAAACTTTATCCCCCGTCGACAGCGTAACCCTGAGAAAACGATATATTTTCGTAAAGCGATTCCATTATGATCCGGCGACCTTTTTACGCGAACGAAAAATTAATATTCATTGCCGCGGCGACAGTGAGAGAAAAAAAAGGCGGCCGGAACTTACCTCCCGCCTTTAATCACGCTAAATTCCGGCCGATGGACACAGAGGAGACGAAGTCCGTCGCGCCGCCGCCGGCATTATTCAAAGAACCACCTCCGAAAAGTCAAATCCGCCCGGGAAATCCCATTAGCTCGCGCGCGGAAACTCGCCGGCCGTATGAATATTTATTGGTTTAAGGCCGTCCGCCTGCAATTGGTTAGCTTCGTTATATACACCGGCCGAAAGAGAAAACCTGACCCCCCCCCGCACGCGCGACTCTTCTAATTCGCGCGAAACTCGATTATATCGCGCGAACGAATTCATTAGCGCCTCCTCGCCGGGTGCAGAAGTGTAACTACGAAATTGCATCCGCTCGCTTGACGTATTACGGCCTCCGAGCGCAAACGCTATTTTTCCCTTACAGCGAGGCGGCGGCGGCGGCCGGCGCGCAAATGAAATCTCGCGTCCCCTAATTCCGCGCCGCGGAGCGCGGGAGAGTCGCCTCGGATGAATAAGATTTTGAATTATAGCGCGCAGGTGAAAGCGCCACTCTCTCGGCGGCCGCTGCTTTCCGTACTGGCGCGTAATTGCTCTTTGCGAGCATCAGTTTTACGCGGGATTTAGATTCGTTCTTTCGCGCGGGGAGAGAGAGAGAGAGAGAGCCGGGACTTGCGGGCTAAATGCGCGGAATTTGTTTGCCGACGGAGGGGAGGTGCAATGGGGATTGCGGATGCAAATCCGCGAGCTTCAATTGTGAATTGTATTCAATTTTGAGAGAATTCTGTGGCTAAGAGTGTATTATTTTCGGTGGGCTCGCTAAATTGTCGGCGGAGAGTTTTAAAAACAGAATATATGTGTATACTCTTATTTTTGTTGAAAGTAACGTTGAATTTTATAATGAAACGAGATTTTTCGCAAAAATACTTTATCTTGCCGTCCGGCTTAAAACGTAAGTTTCCGGCTGAAAAGTAAAGTTTCTCCAAAAGTTGCAGTAACATTTTCAGATTTACGCTCAACCGCTGAATATAATTTTTCCTAACTCTGGCAAAACTTTCCCCACCAATTTTCCCGATTAATTTAAATTTTTCACGCAATAAATTGAATTACGCGCAATTTTCGTAAATCCCCTTATAACCCCCCCCCCCCCGAAGATAAAGCACTCGGAAAAAAAAAACACCTGTCACCTCTTCAGCGCGATCCGTCGCGTTAACCTCGCGACTCGGTGCCGCGTCTCTCCCGACGGTGCAAAATAAACAATACCCCCCGACGGAAAGAAGACTGGGAAATAGCTGTGCGCGCTCCCGAGCCGGCCAGGATTTTCCCTTGTTAAGCATCAGCGGCACTCCTGATACGGGGGGGAGGGCACTACTTTCCCTCCCTCCCTCCCCCCGTTGCTCGCGTGTACACGATGTGCCGCGCAGAAAACAACGGCCGAACGACGACAATGCTCGGGGAAATATTCTTCATGGAATATTTTGCGAGAAAATGCTCCCGGAGAGCGAGAGAGAGAGAGAAAGCGGATGAGTAGGTACAATGAAAGTTTTACAGTATGTACCTATAGGAGACGAGACGCGAAGGTTTTCCGAGCCAGCAGCCAAAGGGCGGTCGATCCTCCGCTGAAAGCCGCCGCCGCTGCTGCTGCTCCGCGCTTTAAACTCGCTCTCAATGTGTGTGCGTGTGTGTGTACGCGTGTGTTTTGCGGCCGAGTGGACCGAAAAAGCTAGCTGCTACTCTCTTTCTGCATCAGTTCTCGTACGGCGGCGCAGTAAAGGAGCCCCCTGGACCTGTGTACCCTATGAGTATTTTACTCGCGTCGGTGTATGGGTGAAGCCGGGAAGAGGATCGCCGACGTACGGAGGGGATACACCTGGGCGAGAGGGAGCGACGGTACTACGTGAGTTGGATTATAATAAATAAGGGATCCATCGCTCGTACTTGGCGAGATCGTAAACTGGATTGTAAAATAGCGCCGCCTCTCTCTCTCTCGTCTCTGGTAGGGTATTCGGAGCATTCCGCGGGGGCCGAGAGAGCTTCTCTCCGTGTGTATACGTGCATGAGCCGCACTGAAATTTTCAATTCCGGACGGAAATTGGAGCTACTTAATTTTCATTATTTTAGTATGATTTCATTTCAAGGGGAAAAATGAAAGTTTCGATGATAAGCGCGTCGTAAAATATATCAATTTGACGGATTTTACGGTTTTTTTAAAATGTTTTTTTAGCCTGCTTTTTACTGTGGATTTACTTTCAGCGTTTTATGACGAGTTGTTATGGAAATTAAATAGATTTTGACGTTTAATACTTATAATTAATTCTTTATAATTATTTTATAACAAAAGTATTTTGAATATATATTGATTGTATTGTTTTGTATGTAAATACCACTTGAACACACTTTTCGACATTAAAGTACGTAGCTAACAGGAAATAAATTGCCTAAATTAATCAGGAAAATCTATACGTAATGCCACATTTTTACTTGGGAATTTTGTAATGAAAGATTTTTTTTGGAAGTTCTGTATCAGTGACGTGTTTTATTTAATGTTTCTTTAATATGTAGATTTAATGTTTTATTTAATATGTAGATAAGAAATTCATTAGTATTCTTACTATACAATATGCCTATATACAACGTATCTGACGATTTCTATTTAACCATCAAATTCCATTACTTTTTTAGATTCTGATTTAAATATTTGCAATGTGTTCGTTTGAGGAATAACATAATTCATAACTATGTGTAATACTATGGGTATACATTATTAAAATATAAGAATAAAGTTTTACTTTTGTAATATTAAATTTATTAATATAAAATTCACAGCATATATATAAATAGGAAAAATTAATTTTTTTAATAAATATCGAAGTATTTTGAAGCGTATCGTATTAACGACGCTGAGGGTACTTCATGCATTCTGCAGCTTTCGACCTAAAAAGGTTTGAATTGGTTAGCAATTGTTATTAAAAATTTAGTATTATTAAAAGCTAGCTTTCAAAGGGTTCATTTTGCTTTTTAGCGTATTTCATTAGTCATAAACTCTACTCACGCTGCAAACTTTCTAATAGTATCCTTGCTGCATTCGGACCATATGTATTTTTCAACGGATGCTACGAATGGTGCCATAATAGTGCTGGTATTCTCATTTGGGTAGCTGTCACAGGTACCGTCTTTTCCATTGCCGTCATGGTTCAAACTCAGTCTGAAAATGTAGAATGCGATTAGTTTTTTAATAAATTTTCACTCAGAAATCTAAATCTTAAGTTTTATTAGCACTCCGTTTTCCTTAATTTTCGAATGACAAACTTACAAATGTCCAAGTTCATGCACTCCAGGTTGAAGTCCAGAGAAGCTTCCGTCGTCTCTCACGAAACCAATGTTGTTATAATCACTGCAAATCTTGGCTAAGTATGCAGAACCTGCAATGATTCCGGTGTCCAAGCTAGATAAATAAGAAGATTTAATTAATTGTCTGCAAACTAAAACTGGAGTTTTTAATGAAACCACAGCAATACTGTACCTTGTCATTGTGATGGTTGAGTCGTAGTTCTTGAAGTCAACTTCCGATGGGAATTCTTTACGGAAATATTTGTCTCCGTCCAGCAGAAGTTTGTTACTGTTCAATTGGTCCATGTTGGTACTGTTGCGATTGTCATAAACGTACCTCAAAGCTGTGTCATCCTAAAAAATATGGTTAAATATTAAGAGCCACGTTTCATTTTGTATCTTAGAGACCTGGGAAACAGTCTTACCTTGGCAATAATGACACCGGTGATCACAATTTTCACAGAGGGATTGGTAAGCTTACTGTATTTCAAGTTTACTGCATTCCAGAAAGTAGCGACGTATCGGAGTGCTTCGTTAACGTCTTCTCCGAGAATCCTGTTAATTGAAAAATATTTGAAAAATGCACGTTTTTTTCTACTTAATCATCTTGCTTTTTATGCTACTATTGACTTACTTGAAGTAGCTGTGGTCTAAGATGAGAAGAAGTTTTGGGTACAGGATGTCCAAAGGCTTTTCCAATAACTCTCCACGGAATTGGTCATCGTTTTCAACTTTATAAAAAAGCAATAATTCAAAGTTCAAAATAAATTTTGATTAAATTTTCTTGACTATGCGGAATCTGCGCAAACTTACTTGGCTTAGTGGTGCCGGTGTCTTCGTCTACACCGTAAACAACGTAGTCGTCACCTAGGTCAGTTCCTCCGAGCTTCCACCATTTCTCCGGAACAGATCGCACGATCTTGGACATGCTGCTTTCACCGAAAATACCGTCCTAGGAAATAATGTCAAATTAACTTTCTGGCTATGAATTATTCTGCAAGTTTTGTCAAATATATTTTTACTAAAAATTGACATTAAAAATTTTCAATCAACTTTTAACTAACATTAGAAATTTGCAATTATCATAATTTTAACTACATCTAACGTATGCATAATTAACTTACATAATAGATGTATTTATCCTTGTAGTAAGCCAACATAGTAGCGAACTTCTCGGGATCTTGGTAGAAAACTCCATCGATTTTACTTACGTCCTAGAAAAATCGCGTTTGTAAATAAAGGTTCAAATTTTTAGATCTAAATGAAATTCTGAACTTACTTGAGGAACTTTGTGGTAAGAGTGTCCGGAAGGCTTGTTTCGGTCGGTTTCAACAGTCCATACAGGGATATAATTAGATAGAGCTTCATGTCTGATCGGTCTCAGATTCAATTGAACTTTCCTACCCTCGACTTCGAATTCCACGGGACGGGTTTCTCTCTTAGATCTGTGAGAGTCGTCGGAAGATTCGATTAGGGTTGCGAATTCATAGCTGGGAACTGAAATACGATGTAGTTAAATTAGTAATTTTCAAATTATATATAACACTTTTATTTATGTTTAAATTAACTTACTTTCATTACGTTCGCGGTGGAACAGTTTTCGGATTTGTTCATCACTTAATTCGCTAACCTATCAACATATTAAAAAGCCGTATTAATTTGAATCGGTTTCGAGTAATTTCTCAGAACTGAAGGAAAATTTTAAAATTATCGTTAGAAAACGATACATCTTGTTTATCTGTATTAGTCTATAAATTTACCCTAACGGATTGAATAGCCACAGCACAAAGGCACACTGCCAAAACAAGAAAAACTTTACTCGTCATCTTGAGGGCGGAATCTCGACTGCCTGTGCTAGTACCGTTCAAGCGAATTTAAATACTTAGTATTCTATAAAATTTTACATAATTGCACTTGTGTACACTAATTAGATAGAATCACACAATGAAATCAAACATAGCTGATAACGGAGTTGCCTTCAATGAAGTTTTAGGTGTATGTTTAAGAACATAGATCAATCAATGAAGCGCAATTAATTGTCTTCTTTCCTGCTTGTGTTTGGAAAGTTTGTGTTATCGTATAGTAAGATTTATTTATCAATTGTTTTTATAAAAAATGGAAAATTTATTTGATACTGTCTAAGAGACTTCTAAATTTTTTTAGTGAATTGAAATTTAAGCGATTGTTCTAGAAGATAAATGAGATTTGGAAAAAAATTTTAAAAAAATTTTATTTGAACTTAAGAGTGTGATTAAAAGATAAATATAACGAAAATTATTTTGAAGGATGTATCAAAATTAATTTATAATATTACATATTATACATAATATAAATATTAATATAATTTATAATTTTTTTTATTTGTTACAGGTGAGTATTAGTATGCAATTATCACAACAGCGAATTTTAAAAGTGATTATAAATTGTAAGTTTTAATTAATTAAAAACCTAGTTGAAATATTATAATGAGTCAAAGTTCCCTAAGTAAGTATATAGTTATCATCTTTACATCGATATTCTCCGTATTACAAAATATATTTGAAATACACATTTAGAGTAATATAATAATATATTTTTTACTTTTGCTTCCATTATAAATACTATTTAACGTTCTACATAAAATGATTATGTAGTGCAATATGTCAATACATTCACCGAAAGCAAATAGTTCTTTTGATTTATGAAATAAATTTTATTGAAGCACTTTACCCATTATTCTATGTCGATCGTTTTCTTATGCATCACTTGGAAAACATAAAAACGGAAATCATAAAAAACTTAATATTCCACAGTTCAGTGAACATAAAAGACGTGGCAAGTGTTCAAAACTTTCAAATCAAATATAGTTAACCGGGATTAACAGTCTTTTCAGCACAAATTGTGATTTATTAATTGTACTATGACGTTTAGAGCAATATTTTGAATAATTTCACGCACATATTTTTGGAATAAAGTAAAAAATTATCTCATAGATACGTTTACAGTGTTGCAATTTTTCTTAAATAAAGAATTAGTAAATTATTAGTACAAAAATCTGATATATGGATGAATATTGAAGTTACCGTGACTCATTTATAAAAAATTATATCTTCTTTAAATATAAACATTGTCTAAATTTACTTATTTGCAATATTAATGAATTCCAAAATCTCAAATTTTTTGATAATATTAACTAAAGTATATTGACCTGCTTATATTATTTTTTAATTTATGATATGTATTCAGTATCTTTAATGTTTCTTTTGTAACTTATAAAACGATTGCAGAGCACTGCAGTAGAAAAAGTTCTGATCGACTTGCTGAAAACTTGTAACTCAGGTTTTACTAAATCCAGCAGTTTTAAATTTCGCACACCTTAAATAATCTTATTTTTTTTTGCACTGTTTCATTGAGTAAATAATTAGGGGTAACAAGTTTATTTGAATTGTTTATTAAAATTTCGAGAATTCTCTTCTTTTTTATATGCTCCTTTGGCAGATAGTTTTGCTCGACAAACTTGCCTCTTGCCTCTTGTGGTGTGCATTACGAATGAATAGAGGTCAAGCAGAGATCCACTAAAGAAAAAAGAGGCAAGATAGCACAATGATGTTTCAACATCTAAAAAATACGCTTAAAAATGTTTGCGCTCGTTCGCCGTTCATTAAGTTTCTTTTTATCGAAACAATGATCCGGCCAAATTTTTAATTTTGCATTTACTTTCAGCTGCATTAATTCTAGACGAATTCAAAGTGCCCACATTTCATTTATTAAACAAACAAATATCACATCAAGATTCACGCAATATCAATATATTTACAGAAATTATTTTAGCCTTATCAGTTCAGCGATTTCAAGCCTCATTAAGAGCTCAATGGATATTGCACAACCGAACATCTCACGATTCACCGCGACTAAAAGAATCTCCCCGCAGCAAGTAGAAAATAATTTTCATTTCCTAATAATCATCGAGGAACAAGCTTAAAAATCTCCCCGGCAAGAAAGCTCAACGAGGAGCATTTGTAGAGCTCTCGCGCAACAAAACCATATCGTCTACAATTCAGTGCTCGACGGTAGGTAGGAAAGAAAAAAAGGAATCCCAGAAAGAAGCCCGCGATAAAGGAGAAACGAGCGCGGAACGATGCCTTTAAAGAGAAAGAGAGGGAGGGCCACTCGTAGGTCGTTACGCCGCTGCGAAACGATCGGCGCTATATCAGCGAGGAGGAACGGGGCGCTCATTTACGGCGAGGCCGCACGAGGGCCCTTTAAAAAGTGATTCCCAATGCCGTCATTAACGCAAGTGGCCCCTGCCAAGCGATAAAACCGGCCGGAACGCGCCCGTTTCCGCGGCATGCATCATCGCCCCGCCCCCGCCGGGCCGTAAAGTTGACCGTCGCGCTGACCGAAACTCGCGGGATAAAGTACGAAGCAACTGATTAATCCCTGCTCGTGTCCGGTCCGCGGGAGCTTGCAGCTTCTTGCGTCCTAATGCCGGGACGGTCTTTGAGGAGTTGGCGATGTATCGATTTAGGCACCGTTCGAGGATCTGGACTGGGTTTGTGGGAGCGAGGTAATTCAAGTCTTGGACTGCAGGGCTTGGTGCGAAGTCAAAAATAAACGATCGGAATTGTCTGTTTTGTGAGAATTATTTTAAGCAATAAATGCAAAGTGTACAGAAATTGTAAAATAGCACAGATGGACATAAAAATCAAAAATGGATTTTTAATCCTGTATAACAAGCTAGTGTAAGAGATTTATATTTTTGAAGTACTTAACTTAGCTTTTAATAATGAACTAAGTAGTTTAAACGCTTCTCAACCGAAGCTTAAAATGTTCATACAAAAGCTATAAGTCCTAAACGATACGGTAATAACTGTAAGCGCAAACAATCTTAAAAACAAATTAGCGGCTTCAATGGGGAAAGTAAGTTTAGCAGGAAATTCTCCCCGTCGGTGCGAACGCGAATTTATTCAAGCAAATAAGTAGTGCGGGGGTAGTAATGATTATGAAGAACGAGCGAGTTTCGTGCCAGAAAACGATGATAGCTGTGGAGAAAAAGAAAGCCAGTGGAATTCGCAGTAAAGAGTCGGCTACCTACACTTGGATAATTAGCAAAACAGAGGAACTTGGTCATTACGGTCTTCCTGTTCTTTCAAATTGTCCTTTTTTTGCGCGCGGCTGTTCAACCCTTGTTTGCCGAGCTCTGCTCTGCTCCTTCTATAGACGCCAAATGTATAAGGTCGCCTTCAATTTCTTTGTTCGCTTCTGTCACGGCGACATCTTTTCGTTCGGTGATAACTGATTAGTGGCCCTTTCTGTTGAAACCTTTTTCTTATTGAAAATTGAATGGTGATGGGCTGACATCATTTAACACTTTTTTTATTTAAATTTAATAATGAACTGTTTAAGGTGGCTCCGGCGTTGCGGGCCGTATCACGAAGGAGCCCTGTGAGAGGCAGTGAATAATATGTTAAAAAAATTATGTAGATAGGTTAACAATGCTTATCTTTATCCACCCCATACCTCCCATATTTTGATGTTAGACTTTTTTAGAAAAATTGTTTAAAAGTAGTTTAGGTACTTAGTTAAATGTAGAATTTAACAAATATTTCATTTTTATGATGAGAAAAGGTTATTCAGCATTAAAAATATTATTTTTTTCGAACTTGAAATTTTTAACATGGGCTGTTCCCTTTTGGGCTGGGAAAGTAGTATACTGGCCCAACCTATGGTCGACACTTTGTACACGATCGATCCATGATATAAGATACATCTATATGCACGATCAATCCATGATATAAGATACCTCTTATACCAGGTGTTTTAGGGTGATATGCCCCCTGAAATTCTGGCCCTCTAAAGATTAAGCTGCTCATACTTAATACGGTAGTTATTTGTAATTAGTGAATATGTATAAATTTAAACCTTATAAAGTATTTAAATTTTTTTTGTATTTTTAAATATATTTTTTGAATAGGTCTCGCATTTTTACCATTCGATAAAGAAATATTTTGTATAAGTAGAGTAAAAACTTTTTTAGGAAAACTTCATCCAACTGAATTTGTTTGCTGAATGAGACTAATTGCTGTTTTTAAAAGCAAAGCATAACTAACTTTGTAAACGTTACTTGTCCTTTCGCATGTAGTATTTTTTCAAAAGTTTTGTAAAAAAAGCTATAAAATTATGTAAGATCAATAATAGCATTAGAGTATCAACAAACGAAAAAAGTCACAATTTTAAAATCTGTTTACCGAAGGTTCTTTTCCTCCGAAAACGCAGATTCAACAAGCAGCGATCGCTCATGCATTTTCCCGGCAGCAGCTTTTTAACGCTCGCAGCGCGCAGCGAACAAAAAGCCCCGTCGTTTATTAATCACGCCGCACTCTTTTTTTCCATCCCGCGCTCTACAGAATCGTAAAACTCGCGGCAGCATTAAGCTGGGAATATCCCGCGAATCAATGGGAGTAAATTTTTAGCGTCGCGCATCCGCGCCTGAATTGAATTTTCGCGGAGCAGAGAGAGGGAGAGAACGTCCGTTTCGCAGGCTCTCCCCGGCTCAGTAAAGAAGTTATTATCCGCGATACGCGCGCATTTCTCAGCGTGATTTATACCCGGTAATTTAAGCCGGACTCTCTCTCTCTCTCTCTCTCTCTCTCTCTCCTCTCGCAACTTCCTCCGTGGCGCGGCAGCGCGTCCTTTTGTCGCAGCAGCCGCTCTCCTCTTCGACACGTACAACGCCGGCCTCGGCTGGCTTGCAAATTACAACTGTATTTTACGCGAGGCGCGCGAGGTGGTGCAGCCAGCTCGAAAAATCAAATGTCGTAATTCGCAGCCGAGGGGGGAAGTTTAGCCGTCGGGAGCGCATGGCGCCGAGCAGCGCTGCTCGTCGAATTATCCTCAAAGTGGGTAATAATTGTGCCGGAAGTGCACTTAGCAGCGAGTTAGCGCCGAGCCTTCTATGTACCTACGAGTTTCGCGCCTCCTGCTGTATGCGATGTACGTGAGGACGGTCTTGAGACTCATCTTCCTTGGTCGTACGGGAGGTTTCCCTGCTGCGAAGCTGCTGAGTCGCTGGGAAGCGGTGGATGGTGTTGGGAATGACTTTTGGTGTATGCCGGGGCTTCGATGAGGGCTGCAGGATGATACTCTACTACGTCTCTCTGGTTTAGGGGTATTGTTGTTGTAGGGTTCTCGCGCTGCTGGGTTTATATTGGGAAATTTGAGAATTTTGGGGTAATAGCCGGCTGTTACGTATATTCCAGAGCTTCTGTGCTTACTTTGTGCGCTGAAAGATGTTTATGAAATTGAGAGAATTTAAGATTTCAACCTTTGAGGATTGTGAGAATTTCTTAGTTTTTTGGATGCTTTATTTTAAAAAAATGCAATTTTTTATTTTTATAAATTTTGTTCGATGCTGAAGTACTTCATAATATTGAATTTTAATAATTAAATTTTTATACCCCCTTCTCGATAATTCCGCAAGATAAATTAAAAATTCCTGATAGCAAAAATAGCATTCACTTTATTAAATTCAAAATTAATTTTAAATTGAAACATTTTCTGCATTTATTAGTACTTTTCGACACTGGTGTGGAAGTTGATTATTTAGAAAAGTCTCACGAGGTAAATAATCAACTTAAACACTAGTATCGAACATTATTTTATAATGTTATACCACGAGCGCCGAAAAATCATGTCAAAGTCGTGATTTGGAGGTTAGAGTGGTATAAACAATTTTAGACCACAACGGACCGTCAATCTAATAATACTTCCAAGCATGAGTAAGACCATTTCATTGTTTTACACGCTTAACCGCAATCCGCCCGATCTATCAATACCTCTTATACCAATTTTAGCAGGCTTTATATATTCAGGGAATTTATTTCCAGCGAGTTTCGCGGATCGATAGCTTCAATTCACGTGGAGTGAGCCAAGTGGGACGCTCCTTTGAATCCGCCAGAAGGAGGTCCTGGCGCGTAAGACCGGCTAAGAGCCTCGATCCGATCTGTCCTCATGCGAGGATTAGCTCAAATCTGAGCTGAAATATACAACGGAAGATTTTCGAAGCAGAACTGCTTTTTTCCTTCTGTTTCAAATGCGGAAAATCGGGGGAGGGAAAAGTATTATCCGAGATGTGGTGGCGCAAAGTAAACTTTTACACAATTTTGTAGATGGCTGCTTTACCTTTTTTTCGTGATAAAAAAAATGAAAAAATAATATTTATATCCAGTGGCACGGTAGTGCCGCGGAGGCGAGTTTGAGAAGCAGACTACGCGGTACCCGTACCACTATTTACTTCTAATTTGATGTTTGCATTTTTCATTATCAAAAAAATAATGCTTAGCAAT
>UCOL01005231.1:0-12222 GCA_900474335.1 Ormyrus nitidulus | reverse complement strand
GTTATAAAATTTTTGGCATTTATTTATTAAATATACTGTTTTTGTGAATAAATTGTTATGTATTTGTACATTAAACTGAATTTTTGTACAAAATATTGAAAATTCAGCTACACTTGTAATTGAAAACTGCATTAAATTTAAGGTTTTTTTTAACAGTGTACGTAAACATACAGAATTGTAAACTTACAAAAATTTACGAACGGAACGAAACTCAAACTTACGTTTTCATGTTTTTACATTTTTTCGTTCATTTACATCATATGTTTCCGTACGTTTTTGTAGTTTTAGACGGTTTTGTATAATTTTTATTTTCATTGGGGAATCTTGAAATATACGAATCTAGATACGAATACAGAAGTCCCTATTGACCAAAAAACTGCAAAGTTATTTTTCTAAACAGCTGTGCAAAAGTTCGATTTTGCGCATAAAATATACAATCACATTATGTGTCATATACAAATGTTATCTTATTATCACAATTCAATAAGTTAAGCAAAGCATGCAAAATGAAGATAAATAAATTGCAATCTAAAAAATATTTTAAAGTACTAAATTTTCAACTCATACTGGAATTTCTTCTAATTTTGAAAGCATTGAAAGCAGCACACAGCAAATATCTTTTGGACTTTCAGATCTTTAATTTTTTTTATATGCGATATGATTTAAAATTTTTTTTGCTTTGCTAAAATTATGACTAAAATCAATGTTGACAAGATAGCTTATCTTATCGTTTTAGGTACCAAGAGAACTTTCCCTTTAACTGTAAGATTCTTGGTTCGACCTGAGATTTTCGATTTTACTTTTTATCTTATCTGAAAACCTTGTGTAAACAGTATCTTATGCATCGCTAAACCTGCCGTTTTATTATCTACCTTGTCGTTAAAAGGAAAAGCAACTGATTTAGAAAATATTTTATCTTACTGTGCAGATCTATACAAATCTGCCCTTTGATTTTGACAGGTTTTGATAGGCAAGTAAGATAATCGTTAAAAGGAATCAATTTTTAACGGAACGTACAACTACAAATTAAACAATTAAATTATTTTTAAAGGAAAAAAAAAATTTGTACAAATAATAAGACTTAATATAAAATTTATTTTTCGTCGGCAACTTAATTTTCCCCTCGAAGAAACGACTTTTTTCAGAACTCTACTCAATTATCATTTGCATTGAAGCTGCCCTCGCCTAGCTGTTTCAAGAATAAGTGTTTTATTGTTATACCGATAATAAAAATTCCCAGGAAAAGCAAATGGTTAAATGCATCTAAAGATACGCAGCGAGAAGAAGCATCAATCAGTTAGCGACAGACACCTGCGCCGAAAGTAGCTCGATCATCGCTCAGCACGCCGCTTGTAGGGCTTTTGTGCGCTCAATGCCAGAGAGCGACTCGCCAGTCTCGAAAATGCCAGCTCTCGATGGATCCATTATCCGGGCCTTACGCACGGCGCGTATAAAAATTGCCGATCACGTGCTCGCGCGCGAGCCGCGTAGGCGTGCATATAGATCTCGGACGCCGATGACGACGATGATGAAGAACAAGAGGACGCGCGAAATGCAGCGCTCTAAGCTGCCGGCACCGTCGCGGCCGACGGGGGAAGGGATGGAGAACGAGCGAGAGAGAGAGAGAGCATCTTTGCGATAAATCATCTCGGCACGACAGCTATTCAGAGAGATGCTGCCTGCACTTCTCCGCTCTTTTTCTCGCTCACACTCGCTCACACTTGCTCGCCTCTCTCTCGTTTCGACATTTTCTCACACTCGGCCGCTGCGGCCGCGCGCGCCAAACGCCAAAAGGGGACTTCCGACTTTATTCCCGCCAAGTGTCTTTCGGGCCGATTGCCGAGCGGCGCCTTTATCGCAAGCATTTATTGCGAGGATGATCGATGAGTCACTGAGATCTGCCGGCGACTCTGCCGTCCGAAAAAATTCATTGGAATATGCACGAGGCCGATTTCTGTGTACACTTTGAACTTTCGCCGTGAATTTCGGCCGGCGTGAATTTTTATTGATTTTAATTCAGTTTTTAGACGCCAATTAATGACTCCCGCAGCTCCGTTATCTTGCTTCTCTTGTTTTCCTCACTTTTATCCTATAAACATTATTATTTATGATCCAATTAAAAGCTGTTTTCTTTAAATGACCGTAAGATTTAAACGTTTTCAACCTGTCGAATAAAACATAATTTTATTCGTCAAAATATCGAATAGAAATATACTGTAGAAATTTGCTTACTGATACTTTAGGATCTTGTACATTCGCAAACACCGTATTTGACAATCAAAAAATTAATATTTAGTTTGCGCTTTGTACAATGTAAAGTGCATATTTAAAATCGAGGACATGTGTGTATTACTGTATTTAATGTATTTTCAATTTGACAAAATTGGTGGTATATTTATACATTTTTTAGCAAGTCCTTAATTTGAAATTCCAAACAGTCATAAACATGCAGCTTATTTTTGTTTTGAAGATAGGTAAGCCATTCCAAAAGTAAATAGTAGTATTAAAATGACTAAACAGTACCAAAAATGTAGTTTTTGAATTTTTCGAAATTAATTTACCATTATCTATTTTCTAGTTAGTCACTTTTAATATTATTTTCATCTCGACCACGGTTTTAAAAATCTAAAAAAAGAAGTTAAAAATAAGTATATCTTCGAAAGGCACGCGAATACTAGTATCATATCACTATTATAATTATCAGACCTTAGCTTGTCAGAATCGGCCAATCACAATCATTCATCATTTTTATAAAAGTACATACGATTTCTATAGCAGGGTAGATTTTTTAAAAAAAGAATTGTAGCATTGCACTTATCTTAATTAGTTATCTTTTCGTTTTTCCAATATTGTTAGTTTTTATATATTGGAAATTAGAATATTAAGCCTATTCCATTTTAATTTTTTCTTCGCTGAAAGTAGAAAAAGTATGCTTAATTAAAAGTTATGCTTTGAAAGTTACAAACCATATAATAGCATTATAAAAATATACTAATTTCTCTTACTTTTAGTTCGAAAATATTCCGTAGATGTGAAGCCTTGAAAAATAATTTCCCGTTTTTATACGTTTTTTTTACCGTCTTGATCGAGTTCTTTTAAAAATGATTTCATTATTTAAATTTTAAAATAAATATTAAATTTCATATATTTATAAAAAAAGCTGCCTTTAATCATATAGTTATAAATCGTTGCAGTAAATAGTAGACAAATTTTTATTAAAAAAAATGTTATAAACTAAAAATGTAACTGCGTATATTCATTGGTAAGAAGTTAGCTTCCTCAAATAAAAGCATTCTTTCTTTGCAAATGCTTTTACTTCTTTAATGCAATAAATCACGAATGTATATCAGCCTTTTGTGCTTGAGTCCTTTTCTTTTTACTCGTCTCCTTCGTCCATTGTGCTTACGTAAGCGCAAAACCAAGTGCTAAAACAACGGCTACATATTACTAGAGAAACAATAAAGTGAACTTTGGGTACAAGTATACTCTCCCGCTTCTTATCGTTGCTTTGATACTCGAGCAAATTAAGATTGGCCCAATTTTGATACCTGACTTATTTTGTTTTCTATTTTAACTACACGAAATAATTAAAAATAAACACTTGCATAATTTTACTATTATTGTATAAGAAAACGTGGAATTTAACTGTAAAAAGCCATATTTAATTTGCGTTAACTTTTTAAAAATATTAACTTAAAAATATTAAATCAGTTCTTGAATATTGTATAAAAATAATAAGATTCGCTTTATGTAGATACAGCCCTTATAGACATTAGTGCTTGTCTATAGGTATATTTGCCAGTGTCAGGTATACTGTAACATTTCTCGCCTTAGTTCAAGAAGCGCATCAAATATAATTAGCTAAATCGTCGTATTCCATCTAATCGTTTGCGGCCGTACTTACGTTTAGGGAGTCAAAGGACTTTGAAGTCTCACATTTAATTACACTAAGAAATGTTAATTATAATTTCGATTTTACTCAAACGCCAGACGGGGATGTAAATAAACAAAAGTAACTTTTGAATTAACTAACTGACTGTATTTGCATTATTTGCACTTTCGTACAATAAGTTAAATAATAATTCTGCATAAAACGATGTATTTTAAAAGTGAACAACTAACTAAACTATCAAAAATTCATTTAAGACAGTCAAAATGTAACATAGTTTCTACTCGAAGATGCGGTGATCTCTCTAAACGAAAGGCACACGGCTTGGCTCTGCGGTTGATTGCCGTACGGGACGCGACGGCGGCGGCGGCGGCGTCGGTGACGCGGATATTTCGGCATTTTGCGTGTGTAATAAAAACGCGCGCGCTGATTGAAAGTCGATGATACTTTTTTCGTTCCCGAAAGATACTCATCTCATCGCGCTCTTGGCGGCTCGCCGCGCGACTCGTGGAACGAGCAAGCGAGCGAGAGAGAGAGAGAGAGAGAGAGAGAAGGAGTCTCGCCGAGCTCCGAAAATTATAGGTTTTCGCCGTTTGAATTATTTCTTCCTCGAGACGTGGCGGCACGGCACATAGAGAAAAAGAAACGAGAGGCCAAGTGGCAGCGGAGAAAGAGGAACGGAATTGCGAGAAAATATTTTATTCTCTCGGATGGAAATTGGCGAGAATGTCGGATGTGGTATTGCAATAATTAGTTAATAATTAATTATTCCGATAAAACTGACTTCGTACGCGAGGAAAATAAATTCAAATCTTGATGATATGTCGGTTTATTATCTGTTCGTGTAAACTTTCTTTCTTCGATGCGAATGCTTGCCTTGGATGCGTGCAATTTAATATTATGCTTTAAGAAAAAGAGGATTTTTATGCAACGAAATTTTTTTGTTTTATGAAAACCATAATAAATATTTCAGAAATTATTTTTAAATTTAATCTTCAAAATTGTTAATTACGTAAAAAATTCGTCAATTTTGAACCATTTTCTATCAAATTTTCGTAATAGTCATGATTAACTTGAGTTTGCTTATTAGATCTCAACATTTCTCTTACGGGTTATAATAACTGTAATTTAGAGTCTTGTATAATTAACGTTATTTTCGGAATTGCTTACGAATGTAAGTGTGAGTTTTAATCATATTAGGGGAATAAGAATATAATATTGTTACATGTATAAAAAAGTTTCTTAGTTAATGATTATCCTTGGTCACTTATAAAATGTAAAAAAAACATTTTAAATATAATTTTTGAAAATTATATGAAAAGTATATACAGTTCTGAGAATTGAATAAAAGATAATTGTATGCAGTCTTTCGCAAAAACTTGTTACAAAATACAGATTTTTGCAATAAAACATTTATACATATAAATATTGATTAAACAAAGTATACATATATATGCAATAAAAATAATCGCTTTAGAATAGAGCCGATGAAAAATGTTTGTAGAATAATTTTGCAGCGTCTCGAAACGCCTATTTGAAATTAGAGTCCGTAATTACTAGGAGCATAGTCGCAGTTAACGAGCTACGAAAAGCTTATATCGATGCGTCTATTATGCTAAGACGAGATCTCGATTAAAAATCCGCGAGTGGAGAGATCTCGAGCGAGACTGAAAGCAGATTTAAAAAATGAGGGAGGCCGATAAGCCCGAGAAGAAAGGAAGAGCAAGAGGAAGAGAATAATAAAGAGACTGATGGAGAGAAAAAGAACGCACGCGAGCCGAGATAGAGTATAAAAGATTAAGCGAATGAAACAAAAAAAGGCGCCGCGCGGAGAACTCGAAAAAAGGCGCTGCTCAAAAGATATACGAAATAAAAGCAACAGGCGCGTAATAACAACTAAAGCACCAAAACAAGACAAGTGAAAAAAAAGGCCGAGAGATAAAAGTGTACAACGTGATAGTGCGTGCGCACTCACGCGAGATGCAGAACTGTAGTAGATTCCTGGAACTGGAACGAATAAAACTAAGCATATATTTAGGACTGCGCGAATAAAAGCCGCGGCTAATGGCAATAAATTCATTTCGAGTATAAAGAAATACCAAATCTTCCGTACTTAATCGCTCGTTAAAAGATTTTTATTTCATTGTTTCTTCAATAAAATTATAATTCAACAATAAATAACTCGCTGCACACTATTATAATTTGTATTTTTTTTATTTTTATAGTTTAGCTAATTAGACCCGTACGGCGACCTCTACGCCGATGATTGATCAATCTAGTATGCGTGCAAGATATTCAGAGAAAAATTGAAAGTTAAATTATTCATCGTCGTTGGAGGTCCGATTATTAAGATATTGAGTATTCAGAACTAGCATACAAGGTGTTCCAAACATAGATTAATTTTTGTATAAATAGCAATGACTGTATTAAAACAGGAAATTCATAAAAAATGAACATTGCGAAATCAACGAAATTCAAAAATTAAATTTTATAATCGAGTTGAAAACAGTATAATGCCAATTTAGTAGTAGCACCAAGTGCTATAACGAACAATTAAACATACATGAAAGAGGAAAGGATAAAAAAAATGAAGATTCGTGGCTCGTTCGTAGCCCAGGCCGATTATCTCACCCCGGCCTGCCCTAAAACCACAAAGAACGAGTGAGAAAGAGAGAGAGGAGTAAAGATGAAGCAGCGCGAGCAAGAGGAAAAAGAAAAAACGGAGGGAGAGCGAAGTTTAATTGTGCCGAACGCAGCAGCAGCAGCAGCAGCAGCAAACACAAGGGAGAGCCGCTCTCTTTCAAGGTCAAGGCAAATCACCTCCTGCTCCTCTCCTCGCGCGTTCTCGCGGGGGGATGACGTCAGGATGCAGTTAGACTAGTTTTAGTTTTAGTTCGTGGCCCAGCCTCTCGTCGAGCTCTCTCTTTTTCTCTCTCTCTCGCTCGGCTTTGCTCTCGCGCGCGCGCCAAAGTTCCGGACAAAGGATGCTCCGAGCCCGCGCTCGGCGTATATTTACCTGGCGCAGATAGCGAGTTGGCCCGAACTTTCGTTCGCGACGAGGCGCGAGGACCGATCGGCTTTCCACGGCTAATTCGTTTATTCTCTCGCGGCACGGCTTTCAATCGAATTTTATTTATTTTCTAATCAGTATTCTCAAGGTTTACGCAATCTGCTAGTTTTGCTCCTCGCGGGGGAAGCGTTGGTACGGTGAGAACAATTTTTTGCGGTACAAAATGTTTAGTAACGCGTTTGAAGACTTGACAAAAGTTTATTTTAACATTTTAATTTTTTTTAATTTTTTTACATGAGACTTCCAATTTTGGTTAAAATGTATGAAAAAACTCTAAATTAAGAAAAACATCTAATTTTTTATTTGGTTCATTTATCTTTAAAAAATTTAATATATCTTTTAGAAATGTTTACCTAATATTATTATAAAAATAAAGTACTTCAACCAGTCAAAATTTCAAGAGATTACTTGCATAGGTTAATAATAAAAAATTATTTTCTAAGAAAAATGTGTTTTTCTTTTTGCACAGTAATAAAGAGTGTAAAAAATGGACTTATCTTTATGCAACTTTGCACAAAGATATCGTTCAAGGAAAACTTATCATTCAATTCTACGATACTTATACGATATTACGGTATTTATTTATTTATTTTGTTAAACAACTGGTAGTCCAATAGATAATCTTTATTAATATATAAATGTAAGGTTATACAGAAACACGTCATGCGTGAACGGAGTGCGGCAAGCAAGTGAAGCTATGAGTCGGTGAGCTCTAGTCGGCGAGCCTAACACATACTGTAGGGCAAAATCCCTAGATGCGCACTAGATGCGCAGACATTCACATTTGTGACTTTAACATTCTCAACACTCCCACTGAAAGTTACAAATGTGAAAAACATTACATAGATACTTTTCTTTATTTATCTATATTCAGCAAACGTCTTAAATATTGAAACGACTTTACAGGTAGCGCTTTGGTTAAAATATCCGCTTGCTGATTCGCTGAATTTACATATTCAATTAAAAACATACCGTTATTATAATAATCTCTTATAAATTTATACTTAATATCTATGTGTTTAGTTCTACAGTGATACCGCAAATCTTTAATTATTTGGATCGCACTTTGATTGTCAATATATAAAACAGGCTTTGGTAAATTATTACCATACAAATCTTGCATTAATTGCTTTGCCCAAATTATTTCTTGAACTGCAGCACAAGCTGCCACGAATTCCGATTCAGTAGTCGAAAGTGCGATTGTACTCTGTTTCCGCGATCCCCATGATATTATACTATCACCTATTTTTAAGATAAAACCGGATACAGATTTTCGCGTAATATGATCGCTTGCAAAATCAGCATCACTAAATGCAACTATTTTTGAACAATCATTATTTCTTTTGTAAATTAAACCGTAGCCTACAGTTCCTTTAATATATTTTAATATTCGCTTTACGAAATTTACATGAATTTTCTTGGGATTATCGCTATATCGACTGAGTACTCCCACTGCAAAAGCAATATCTGGACGCGTTACAGTTGCTAAAAAGATCAAGCTTCCAATTGCCTCTTTGTACGGGAAATTAGTTGCTTTATTTTCCCCTTCTTTTTCAAAAATAGTAGACATACTATTCGGGTCCGCCGGTATGTACACGCTATTTGCATTTGACATATTAAACTTAGTTATAAGTTTTTCAGCATAAGACTTTTGATTTATAAGCAAAGAGCCATTAGACAACTTGTTAATTTCAATTCCTAGAAATACATTTAAAGGATTAGTTGTGATTTCAAAATTCTGCTCTAAATGCTTTAGTAAAGCATGTACTTTGTTTTTATTTCTTGATGCAATAGCACCGTCATCGACGTATATTAATAAAAACAAAGGTTCTTCTGCTTCCTTGCTTATAAAAACGCATGGATCGGCTTCGGTGGGATATAAATTAAATTTCTTTAAGCAATTCACAAATTTCACGTTCCAACACCGTGCCGATTGTTTTAAACCATATATGCTCTTTTTCAATAAACAAACTTTTTTAGTACCGTTTTCGAAGCCTTCTGGTTGTGCCATATATATTGTTTCATTAAGATTACCATTTAAAAAGGCTGTTTTTACATCAAATTTCATACAAAACATGTTTTGCGAAGCACTTAAAGCTAAAACAGTTCGAATAGAATTATATCTAGCTACAGGGCTAAAAATTTCTTTGTAGTCTATGTTTTCCTTTTGTAAATAGCCTTTCTAAATTTCTTATTATTTACATCAGATTCATTTTTTATTTTAAACACCCATCGGTTTGACAGAACTTTAGTATTAGGCGGAACATCTGTTAAAGTCCAAGTTTTGTTTTTATTTAAAGCTGCGATTTCATTTTCCATAGCCTTACGCCAAGCATCTGAATTTACACTTTTCATAGCTTGATCATAGTCATCCGGTTCGTCGAAATTTGCAATAAACATATCTTCAATATTGATTACATCTTCATCATCGAATATAAAGTTATTGACAGTATCGCCTCGGTCCGGTGGTTGTAAATTTCGACGATTTCTTAAATTATATCTTGGTTCATTTACGACTAATTCAGCAGGCTCTAATACACCTTCATTATTATCAAAATTATTTTCATTTCCAAAATCATTATTGTCATTTTCAAAATTATTATTTTGATTTTCAACATTTTCATTTTCAAAATTATTATTTTCGTTTTCAAAATTATTATTCTCATTTTCAAAATTGTTATTATCAATTTCCAAATTATTATTAGGTACAATATTATTTATTGCAATATGATCACGCTGATCTTGATTTGTTTGTTTCGATTCATTATTTTCACTAGGAACTTTGTAAAAGCAAAAATTGTTATCTTCTTTATTTTTAATCAACGAATTAAACTTAAGCTCGTCCTTGAATAAAACATCTCGATGAATTTCTATTTTATTTCCAATAGTCAAAATTCTAAATCCTTTTGTGCAATCATCATATCCTACAAAAATCCCTAATTTAGATTTAGAATCCCATTTCTTTCTGCAACTTTTATCTATATGTACGTAAGCTTCTGAACCGAAAATTTTAAAATATTTAATATTACTCTTTCGACCGTGCCAGAGTTCAAATGGAGTTTTGTTTTGAATGTCCGTTTTTCTACTCCTATTTAATACGTATGCCGCGGTATTTACAGCTTCGGCCCACAACTTTTTTGGTAAATTCTTAGAACATAACATTGTACGCGCCGCTTCTACTAATGTACGGTTCTCGCGTTCGGCTTTGCCGTTCTGCTGAGGAGTGTGCACTACACTGCGCTGATGTTTAATGCCGTATTTGAAAAGAATTTCTCTAACTTCTTTGTTGACATACTCAAGTCCGTTATCTGTTCGAAGTATATTTATTTTCATTTGCGTCTCTTTTTCTAATCGTTGTATATAATTTACTAGACAATCTTTAACCTCGCTTTTACTTTTTAAGAAATATAAAGTTACATATTTTGAAAAATCGTCTTTAAATTGCAGAAAATATCGCGTGCCTCCAAGAGAATTTTCTTCCATCGGTCCGCATAGATCCGAATGTATAATTTCGCCAACTCTAGTTGTTTTATTTTCACTAATTGGAAACGGATTTCGATGCATCTTTCCAAGAGCGCATGCGTCACAAAAATTATCGGAATCGTCTTTTATATTAATATTGTTATTTTTTAAACAAATTTTTACATTCGCGAAATTCTGGTGCGCTAATCTTTCATGCCATAACTGCATATCATTTTTATTTATTTCATTCGCAACAGTCTGTTGCTCTGCAAATAATATCTTTTCTGCCGGTTCAACTTTGATTTTCATAACAAAAATTGTATCATTCGGGTTTTTATAACCAGTTACCATAACCTCATCATTTCTGTAAAATGCGCATTTCGTGTTATTCGATTCAAAATTCATATTTTTCTGAAGAGCTACACCCATAGAAAAGAGATTAAATTTTAATTCCGGCACATGAAAAACATTCGATAAAAATTTTCTTTCCCATTTATGCCCATTATACGCCAATACATTTATATCGCCTTTAGCTACAGCTTGCAAAATTCTACCGTCACCAATACAAACAAATTTATTTTCTATAGTTTCGTACGTTACAAACCATTCGCGCTTATCGCACATGTGTCCTGATGCGCCGGAGTCGAGAAGCCATGAAGTTGAGCGATCCGCTCGGTCACTAGGCGAGATGAGCACTTCCCCTACCAGTGCATCCTCCTTCGCTGTTGAATTGTTGACATTGAAGCGCTGCGAATTTGGACTGTTCCGACGCTCGTTTCCTGGTAGATGCCAGCAGTCGCGCTTGTTGTGCCCAACCTTACCACAATTCCAGCAACCATCTTGCTTTGTTTGATTTCCAGTAAATCTGTTTTTCGAATAATCATTCCTCGAATTCTTTCGTATTTTATTATTTTCAACACCTTTGCTCACGAATTTTTGCTTATTATAATACTTTGACACAAGAGCACTATTTTCTGAATTTTCTTGACTTGACATCCGTGTTTCTTCCATGATCAACCGTGAAGTTAAATTTTCTATTGTTTTTTGATCTGCTGCTGCAGAATCCCAAGCCGATTTAAAATGATTGTAGCTTGCCGGCAAAGTCATTAGAATTTTCGTGATCATCATACTATCCGAGATATCTTCGTTAAGAGCTCGTAGTGTATAGCATAAATCACCAACTTTTGAAATATGGGTAGCGATGTCGTCTTCCGAATGCTTCTGAAAACTGAACCACTTCTGCTGAAGTACATGTATACCTGTGTCCGTTTTACTCTCATATATCGCGTGGAGCTTCTCCCACATAGCCTTTGCCGTTTCACAATTCAATATATGTGTCATAGGTTGTCTGTCTATCGAAGTAACTATAAACTTTTGAGCGATGCCATCTTTCTTTGTAAATTCCTTCAAATCTTTTTCATATTTTGTTACAACGGCCGCTTCTGCGTTTTCGTTCGGAGTTGTCGGTTTGTTTTCTGTTCCGTTCACTACATTAAACACTTCATGAGATATCATTAAAACACGCATTTGAAATTTCCAGACACCCCAGTTTTCAAAATTCTTCAATTTCACGATTCTTACTAAGTCGGTTTCCATTTTGTACTTTCTTCTTTCTTTTTCGTTTTTGTTGTCTTCTTTCGCACTATCGCACTAAGGCTGGCTGAGACCTTCTGTCGTACACTTATTATAACCTTTTATTTTCTTCGGTGTCTGGGCCCATAACCTGTTAAACAACTGGTAGTCCAATAGATAATCTTTATTAATATATAAATGTAAGGTTATACAGAAACACGTCATGCGT
>UCOL01005230.1:0-12196 GCA_900474335.1 Ormyrus nitidulus | reverse complement strand
AATCGAACTTGGTCCTCCGGGTTGACAGCCGAACGCCTTACCGCCTGAGCTAAATAAGAATATTTATATTTGATAATCCCAATCGCCGTTATATATTATAACTCATACATAATTGATTTTAATTTTAAAAATTATGTATGATAATAATTTAATAATATTTATGTCGTTTTTTAAAGACAATTAGTTTAATAATGTTTTAATTAAGTTTTTTTATTATAATTGCATGATTTTTTGCAAAAGAAAACATTGAGGTTATGATTTTGATGCGTGGATTATTGGCTCTTGCGCATGCGCGGTTAAAACATTACTAAATTTTCTTTTAAAATTTCCGGAAATATTTGTAAATATTCTGGAACTTTTTTCTCCGTGCAGTCGTAACTTGTGATATTTTACAAAGTCCCCCCAGCAGTCTCCTTACCTGTAGCTGAACTCAGTGCGTTATCACAAGTCTTTATTCATGATTTAATTTTTATTAATTTATTTCACTTAAAATTTCGACCAGCTCTTATTATTGGAAATAAAATAAAATCATTTATTAAGTGAAGGATACTGCTGTCCTTTTTTTAAATAAATTGATATTAAAGAAGTAAATAAATGTAAAATTATTTTAGCTACATGGGTTTAATTAATTCAATGGAATTTCAAGAAAGAATAAGTTAACGAAAAATACGATCAACTAATTAAATAAATTCTTTAGCAATATGATATGATAATATGATTTTTCGATTTTAGTTTTAAAAAGTGAATAAAATGAAAACTAAACCCGTAAAAAATGATCATTATAATCTTTAATTCATTTACAAAATTTACAATTTAATAACCTTGTTTTGTTTTTGAACCTAAAAACTCCCCCAAATTCCAACTCACACTTAAACAAACGAAAAACCCTCTCTGTTTCAGTCGATGCACTGGAGCACGCCAAAGACAAAAGACCGCATGCTGCCGGACAGCGAGGGCGCGGGCCCGGCGGTCTCGTCGCTCACCGGGCGGCCCGTCGGCCGGCCGGTAAACGCCAATAGGCGCGCGAGCGAGGGCGGCGCCAACATCCACTACGGGCACAGCCGCGACATCAACTGGGACAACCAGCCGCCCAGCGAGCTCGTCAGCAAGTTCCGCAACTACGAGGTCTAAGGCCCCGAGTCCCCTCCCCCGACCCGACCGGACCTTTTCCCCCCCACTCCCCAGGGAACGCCCCGCTGTACCTCCTTGATTATTGCTGTTGTCTAGGGCTCCGGCTGCCATTCCGGCACAAAATTGGGGATTCGTGGCATTATTCAATTACGAAACGTAGCTCTCTGCGCTTGATTTTTTTTCCCCCTAATAAATTGAAACTTGTACTGGGTTCTTTTTCACGCGTGTCTCGAGGATTTCGTTTGAATCGTTAAAACAGATTTTTTTTAAATCTATTTGAAGCAGATGAGAGCACCAAGACCAATAAAGTGATTATTTTCATCGAGGAGCGCTTTTGGGAAGCATTTAAAAACCTGCTCTTAATTATCTTTTACTCTTGAAAGAGTAATAATGAGAATACCCGGTTGGATAATGAATTCACATAATGAATTCACAATTAATGATGCAAAGCTGCGTTATGTCCGTTATCGTTTATAAAACATCAGTGTAAATTCTGCCGTTGACAGGTAATAATGAGTGTTATACGGTGTTTCATTCGGCCGAGTTTTCAATAACATCGGATAATCAACGCATTTACAAATTTGTTCGTAAGCTTGAAATTGAAATCCGGGTTGTTTGTTTTGCGATTCTAAGTATAATATTATTGTTTGGCAGAAACTATCTGAGCACTGAGAAAAAAATTTTATGCACGCAGTTAAATTATTTCGGTCGAGTTTTGATTTCGCGAATTCAGTCGAAAGTATCAACGTGCCACTCAAGCAAAATCATTTTATTAGATTATAAAATAGAATTTTATTGTTTTGGTATATTAATTAAAAAATTCACAATCCTTATTTATTGACAAGTTTTTTTCACATCGAGATTTATCGGTAAGATAATTAAAAAAGTCTAAGAATTGTTCATGTTCGGTAGAAATTATCCATTAACAAATAAATAATAATTTTCTCTGGTATTTGTTTAAAACGTGGAAAAAATTAAATTAAAAAAACGCTCTAAAAAAACATCGCCTAATTTCTATCGAGCTAGCAAACTGTACTCACTGTATACAAAAAATAAAATAATCAAAACAAAAAATGCATCCAGCAAAATTAAGTTTTCATTCAACCCACTCAATCAACAGTTAAAATAGGCGAGAAGCACTCGGCAGGTGTCAATTTTTTCGCTTGAACGCAGCTTCAGTCTTCCCGGCTAAGCGTTTATTAGCTCAAAGTAATAATGAATGCCCGCTTTTGCAGTGTCTTGCCGCGCTTTGTGTCGTCGCGCTTTGTTATTCCGCTTGGCTTTAATACGGGGAGCGCGGCCGACTATATTTAGAGAAAGCTCATTGCTGCGCATGTGTATTTGTAAATAAATTTTAATGCACTCTGAACCCGATAAATCTGGATAGTCGAAATGCGGTAAATGAGGATTGAAGGGAATTATATTTTTGACTGACATTTCGTATCAAAACTTGGGAGATTTTCGGAAATTTGATGGAGCGAAATGAAATTGATAGGTGAAGTGTGTACTAGGTTTTATTTGAGTTTTTTAATATTTTGTACATTTGCTGGTACAGTATTTAATGAGTTTAGAACCTGAAGGAAGTTATTCTATAAAGTTTATATTGAGTTCGTCATTTAATATTATTGCACGGAGGTGTTAACCTACTTTCTCGACATTACATTTAATTGGTAAAGTCTATATATTATTTTTGATCTTAATAAAATTGAATATAAGCAAGATTATAAAGCTCCATTACAAAGTGTATTTATTAATGCATAAAAAAGCAAAATGTATTAAGTTTTTATTACTTCTTCGTTTGTTGAATAAAAAGATGTTTGAAAATCTTCTACTGTACTTAAAAAAAGATTCTTAAGAATATATAATATTTTTCTTAACATAAATTTTATAACTCTGTTATAACAAAATTAAAGTCTACTACGTGCTACAAAGAATGTGATAAAACAACTGTTTTTTTTTTAAATTTTAATTCAAATTTATATTTTTAATAAAGAGTAACTTTTAACTTTTGCTATAAATTTAATGAATTTCACATATTAAACGAGAAGAGTTACAAATTGTATAATTTAAATGCTTTATCGTGAAGTTGGAGGAGAGCAATTCTGCATAAAATGGAAGCAAACGAAATTGCAATGAGCTAGAAAAAAAGTCGTTTGTTGAATTCGCTGCAGTGCGAATAAATTATAATTCCGCGTGTATTTAAATGTACGGTGATAAAATTCCTTTTCCGTTGCGAAACAAAGTTTCTTCCTGATGAAAATGTACTTTAACGGGCTCGCAACTTTACTTAAACTTTTCTCGGGATGAAAAGTCTTGGGGCTTTTCTTGAATTGCTAATTATTCATTTCAATGAATTTACTTATGGAATCTTTTCGAGTTGAAAAGTAAATATAACTGCAGGTGACTCTGACAAATTGATCTTCAGTGATTCAACAAAATTGCTACTTATCACTTAAAAAATTATTTAAAGCAAAGGAAGGCATATTCAATCAATTAATTAGAAAATCATTTGAAGCGAATCTATTAAAGTACATTTTGTATATAATTGATAATCTATGTGACTCTTGCCGGGAACTGCATTAACTAATGTACCTTCAACCTAACAAAGAACGCGTTTAAATGAATTTATCCCACTTTTAAAAGAGAAAACAAAGCAACAACTATTAGAACAGAAGTACTCTAAATCCTTGAATTCTCTTTTTCAAAAACGGAAGTGGAGGATCCATGTAAACGCGTCTACTTACCTCCTGCGCTTGTAAACACATATATAAAATCCAATACCGTAAATATCCACATGTATACATATGTACGTATATTTTTAGGAAAAGATATATGAGTTTTTAACAAAAGATAGATACCTGCGGATTTACGTATATTTTAGGAGCAAGGCGAGAAAGAAAAAGTACGCTGCATTTGCGAGAAGAGAGGTTTTTTGAGAAAAAAATTTAGCTTTTTTTAACGTTTCTGAAGAGAAGACTATTGAAACTAAAGGGAATCAATCAAAACCATATCAAAATAACATTGATGAATTTAAAGAGAATCTAATATACAAATACTCTTATTTTTTGAAAAAACAGTCGACAAAATATACACATTTCTCTATGAATTAAACTCCGAATCAAACATTTCGAAAGAATTATGACTGTCAATTATCCATACCAAACGAAGCTCCGCCGTCTTTCCTCGAGAGATCGAATCAACCACCGTGTTGTCAATCAAACTACAGTTTACTTGAAAATCTGAGAAAAGGAACGCAGGTATCTTACGTAGAGAAACTCCCCTTGTTAACTTCGTGCAGAGTGAAGGACAGGCATGCACACATACACACAGCAGACACGTATACACACACACACACACACACACACACACACTCACACGCACAGACACACATGCATGTTCACACAGTGGCCTCGTTTCCGCCCGCTGGACAAGGTGCAGATTCGAGGTGCAAATGACGTATGAGAGATTTATTCCCAAAAGATATATAAATGTATAAAAACAAAAAGGTGATCGCCTGAATATATTAATGATATACATCGTTGACGAATATATATTATAATTATATCGTACCGTTTAAGCATGTGTATAAGTGTATATTATAGAGGAACGTATGTTCGCGTATAACTGTGTAATACAATGATTAACAAACTTCAATTGTGTGAGCGCGCAAAGCTTACGAGCGGACGTGCATTTTTCGTGTAATACAAACAAAAAAAAAACATGTGACATTGATTTCGATGTATTTCAATAAAAACTTCATGACTTCATGAAAGGATTTGTTGCTTTATTTAACCTGTCCTTTTCCACTAATTCCTTGTATTTTTATTTTATCTGAATTATATGAGCAGTGTTTTCAGGTGTTTCAAATAACTTAAGTAAATTATGAGTGACATTTTAGTAAGTATTTTTTTTTAAATAAACTGTATATTTTGAGCTAAAAATAGCTGATTAACAAATTTTGTTTATTGTTATTTAATTATCTGAATAAATAAACTTTGTATTCATATAAAAAATATAGATTAATTTTTTTACTTAATAGTTATATAGCTTTTATAAATTTCTGTTGTTTGTTTTTTCGTTTATATTAAGCTGAATTAGTCAAAAGGTAATAAAACATTCTAGAATCATTTTTTTTTATATTTTGCGCTATTAAATTACCGATAAATTTTTTCAGAATTTTGAATACAATTTCTTTACTGTATTAACTACTTAAACACAATTTCAAACGTCAAATAAAATTCCGTGCAATATTATCAGAAATATCAAATTATTTTACAAGAAAATCCTTTCAAACACGAAATTAATTTTCAGGCAAAAGTGAGTTTATTTTATATCTGCAAAAATGAAACCAAGGATTGGAGGTAAACATAAAAACACGAAAGCAACGAATATTGAATAAATTCCGTGTTAACAGAACGCGTAAATATTCACTTTATTGCTGCGTATTTGCCAGATTTTACGGTTTTATCCAGCTCAAGCATTTTCATTGTTAAATGTAAAGTAACCAAAGTGTTGTTATCGTATGTAAATCAACGAGCACAGGAGCGTCCCGAGCAAGTATAAGTCATATGTGTGTCATATGATGGAGGGCGGCGACTACGATCCTTAATTGCTAATTTTCAAGCACGGCTATTTAATTTGTAGCTTATTCTAATTTATTTAGACTATTTGGTTGCGAATAACTTCAACTAAGACTGGTTAGTAAAGGAAACAAATATCATGTCGATCAATAAACCCATTAAAGAGGTATTTTCATTGAAAATTTTTAATCGCCGATTTCAGATCAAGATTTTTTCCAACATTCAAATATTTTAATAAAATTATAGACATAATATTGACTCGACGTTATTATTCACTAGTCACATTGAATTTATAACATTTAAAGCTGCGAATCTACTGGGATTCATAAACAACGGCATTAAACTTACAGAATCCAGAAACTATCTTACACCTTTACAGGTCGCTGGTGCTTCCAATTGTGACTTATGGATATAACATAATACCATTCCTACTCTAAACAATCATTCAACTGTCTTGAAAGCATACAGCACAAGCTATTGAGATACTGCTCATTTAAAGCTCATACTCCATTGCACTTTACAGACCATGAATATGGAGCTCTATATGCTAAATTCAATGGCTACCCATTTGTTACCCTCTTTTCCTATTACGCCCACCTGATGATCTGCAAAATAATAAATAATGATATAAATTGTGCAGATCTTATGGATCTATTTCTGACTAGAGCGACAAATTATGACTAAGGAACCCACGTGTACTGCTTGAAACGCACGTTAATTTCCCTACATATTCTACTCGCCAATATACAGATTGCGACGAACATAGAATAAGTTTCCTCTAGACGTTCGAAATTCAATAAGTGATTTTAAAAATCTTACAGTGTCTTATATTTGCGCCCCAGTTCGGAGACTCGCTGCGCTGAAGCTGTAATGTACTTCTTTAATTTAGCATGTACTAATTAATAATATTAATATTAGACTAGTGATAGTGACCTCACTCGCCGATGCGCGCTAGGTTACAAATTATATTCTTTTTGTAAACTTTTTTTAAGAATTGTGTGTCTTAATTTTATTTAAAGTGTCATTATGGTAGTAAATATTAAGCACTTCAGAAAAGCTAACGTTTAAAAAAGCTGTTTTCTTTATCAATAATTTTAATATTGTCTAGATTTATGGAAGTAAGGCTAAAGCATGAGTATGTAAAGCTGAGCTTTCTGAATTTAAATGAATTGCTCTTTTGTGCTCATAAGCGCGTTTTTTTCATTTTCCGTTTGCTCATGTCAATGTAAATTGCGGGACAATCTTGCCAATCAATCTTAAAACCAATATTATTAATGTTGTATATATCAAGTTGGTCTTTTCCTAGTTTTATTTTTTTTTTTTTAGTTAGTCCACCATGCATCCTCCAATAAAAATCTCCAATCCATCCAACTACATAACAAAATTAAAAACAATCTCCGAAGCAAGTTCCGCGAAACTCGAGCAGGCAGCACTCAGCTCTCCGTAAACACGAAGTTCCTGCGTAAGAACTGAGCTGGAAGTTGCGGCAAACTTAGCCAGCCGCGTTAAATGCCCGGGGATACTCACGCAGCCCGACGCAGACTTCGCCCTTCGACAGCAGCAAGGCAGCATCCATTATTCATCTGCACTGCTCGCCGGGGATGATTATTCAAGTCGATGTACCAGGAGATTTGATGCCCGTTACAGTGCCCTTCGGCTATTTTCATCGTGAGCTGGGAAAAAATCAGGTGGATATGAACGGTGGCCGGCTGAGTATCGAGGGAGTTTGGTAAGAAATGTTACACGTGTCATTAAATTGTGTAATAACACTGTGGAACAGAATTACATTCTGTTGCTTTAGTTATTAATGATAAATTTTTTCAAGTTTTTTCAATAAGATTTACATGTAATTAAATATTTCGGTCTCATTTTTAGTGAAGATAAAAATCCTCAAAAAAAAAAAAAAAAAACATATAAGATGTCTTTTTTTAACTTTTCCACCAAAATATATCAGTAATGAAGGTGTTTTGAAAAAATCTAAAGAGATTTGCTGTTTTTTCAGAGAATTGAGAAGGCATTTTATTGATAACATTTAAAGTAGAGCGCCATCCACTTTAAACAAATTTTTTTCCAAACCAAAATTCAATTTTATTGTTCAAAATAAAAATTAAAATATAGTTCTCTATAGATCTCTGTTTCGTCGAATGAATTTGAGCCTTATTATTTAAATTTACATTTTTCGAACTCTGAAAATATATTTTTAGCTGAATCAAGTTCAAGCCCTAATAAAGTCAAATTTTTTAAGATTTTTCTCTGATTAAAAACTAAACGTTGTTAGATTTAAAATATAAATTTAATAAAAATACAAAATTTATACTTTAGTGTGTCTGCACGAAGGAAGATCTCGCAATTCAAAATATAGTGCTTTGCAAATCTGTGCTAATAAAGGAGAAAAATTTAGGACTAAAACAACTGTCTCTGAATTCTCAAAAAAAACTCATAATTTCGGTGTAAAATCATTGTAAAATAATTAGTTTATCACTGTAATATTATAAAGAATGTGCTTAAAATTAGTAGATTTCAGGTGTAAAGTTTCTTCTCTAAATTTTAGTGGCCTTAACAGATTTAATTAAATGTCTCTTTGACTATGACGCTCAATAAGGCCCATAAACTAACGAGTACATTCGACCTAACGCTGAACCAATGGTCAAGGCCAAAATCAAATCTGTAACTGATATTGAACTGAAATCTGCATTGAAAAGTGAAGTTTTATAGGACCTTTAACAACGCTTTTGTATCTCACTTTCAAGATATTTCAGCTTTCAAAATGGTTCTTCTATGCTCTAAAATATTGATCTCCGTTACTGCGAAGACTACTTTTTTTCCTACGCGACTCTGATTTTAAGCTGTTTTACTTGTGAATTACATTTAAAAGATTAAACTTGTTGCCTATGCTAAGTACATTTATTCTCCATCTCTTACCACTCTAAAAACACAAATCAACAAGAGAAAACTTAACATCCATACAAACTTCCCGAACTTTCACCTCCTTCAATACCCCACTGAAAACGGCACTTCCCGTTGTTCTCCATCGGCCTTCCCATCGACATTCACCTCTCCAGCTAAACTCCGCCATCTGTAAAAAAAAAGGGGGGGCGCAATAACAGCCAAAGACGAAATTTCAGCCCGGCGAATCTCAATTAAATCGTCGGTCGCGTCGAGGCTCTTTGAGGCGCGCACAATGGAAAGGGAGGGGGCACCTTTGACCCTCCGGCGCGTTACGTAGCGGGCCGATAGCGATGAGTTTCCGACAGAATGGGCTTTGTGTGCACGCTCCGACGAGAGATTGACCGTACGGCCGCGATGAATGGACCGGGAAAACTGATGCTGCCTGCCTTCGAGGCCAATTTCGGGATGAATTTTGCGAAAGAGCACTGATAGGGAGAGGTGAAATCATATTTTCTTGGACGATCTCCTCGTCGGAAGTTGGCAATTTTCCAGATTTATGGAGTTAGTTCGGGAAGGTGTTTGTAAAGATGTTTACATAAACTGTGTAATTATTATATAAAATATATTCTTTTGTTTTTTGTTTCGTATCTTTTATAATGATAAAATCTGTCTTAAAACGCAACGACAACCTGAATCTTCTGCTTTTTGATTTGGATACTTCGTATAGCTAATATATATGCAATTTTTCAGATATATTTTTGTTTCCAAAGTTGTTGGATCCAACGACTAGAAAAAGTTAATTCGTAATTATTTCCTTGATTAGTAATTATGTAATGCACGTAGATTTATTAAAAGACGTGTACCGGAAATGTGCCAAGAAGTTGTAATGGAAAAGTTCCAGAGGGTTACCTGTATTAGACGGATGTCGAGTATTAGATGGATCTGATAAATTTCGGCTCAGGGACTATTTCACGCAATCTTCTTTTCCTTATTTCCTTAGAATAAAAGTTTTCAAAGCTAATGAATCTAATAAAAGTTAAACTTCAAGCATGAAATCCAACGTGTAATCAGATCAACCAGTTTGTAAAAATAATTAAAAGTGTCTTTGACATAAACTAGGTTGAGCACTCAAGAAAATTATTGGAAAACAGATGGAAAAATTGATCTTTATTTCAAGTCTGAATTTTTCAATATTTCATTTAAGATATAAATTTCTAATTTTAGAAAAGGTCCAATATGGTTTACTGAACAGTTTGAAAAATGGCTGAAAAGACCAGACTAAAAATTTACTTCCCAGTTCATAAATCGCACTGAAGTATACGCAAAAAACTGGCCTTTCCAAACGCTGTTCAAAAACTGCGTCAAACGAAAATTTCTCTCCCGCAAAACAAAGTTTGCTTTCGTTCGCACAGTTATGTGCAGTTAGGTTTCTGAGTGTAATTAATATAAAAATGAAGTAACTTTAACCAGTGACGATTTTCCATAAAAAGCAACAAACTTACTTTGTCAGTTTGAAATTCTCTTAAATTTATTCTGAATAAAAAATTATTAAAAAATTTTTTTTTTCAAATTTTCAGTCTTAAATTTACAAATAAGTAAAAGAATTTTATTTTTATAAATAAGCAAAGTCCCATTATTTTGCGATTAAACGTACGATTGAAGCATATCAAATCCACTATTCGAACAAACTCTCAAAAAGAAAAATAAATTCCTCTTCCCAGCATTCCAGCGCAACCCAAGGTCTCCAACCGTAACTCAGATTACCATCAGCAAACGTTAAAGCTCGCAAAAAATGCTGCCCCTTCGTCAAAAAAAAAAAAAAAGTTCCGCCAGTAGAGCTTTCTGCTCTCGCGTCCAAGGTAACATCGATTAAATCCCGGGCTTTTGTAAAAAAAAATTAGATCATACAACAGCGAGAGAGGACAAAAAAGGAAAGCGATAACGGCGCCGCTACGTTCGAGGCCTGAGGCGTATAATTTTTTAAAAGTGCCTAATGACGCCCACGCCGAGATTGCATTGTTTGCCGAGCTCTGCTTTTCTTGCCAACTTTGAGAGTCCCGATCAACGAAGTTCCAATTAAAAACTTGCTTTTTATACCTCATCCGCGAGAATCACAAAGTGCGCCGAGCGAAAAATGGACGCGAGAACACGGCGGGAAAAGGAGTCTCGCGTCGAACGAATTTTAAATTTGTAGGCCAGTGGAGCGGGTAAGCAAGCTTCTTGCGAATATTTTAATTTTTAATTTTCCTTCGACGCGTCTTTTGTATAAACTTGCGGGGCGCTGCGATACACGACAGGCAGGAGATGAAGAGGAAGTTTTGAGATTGATGTTTACTGTAGATTATTTAACGGGGGTATTAGTTCGTACGAACTTTATTAGAAGCTGTAAGTTCGGCTGGGTTTTGTAAGCCTCCCGTTTTCAAGCTGCGCAGTTTCTTCTTCAAGTATGTAAGATTAACGTAGAAAATTGATTGTGCTTAACGAGGGAATTTACATTATATCCTTGTTTATAACTTTATAAGATTTTAGATTGGATACAAATTTTTGTTTATCTTATCGGTAACAGAGCAAAATTGACAAAAATAGATCAGAATGTAGCCGAAACAAATATAATTAAAAAAGTTTTACAGTCAAACAGTTTTTTATTAGCAAGCCATCGTCATTACGACTAATCGCACGCAAAATCCATAAATCACCCCAAAACCCTTTTCAATCACCTCGTCAACCGGCAGTCGTTCAAAACGCACTTTAATCATCCGGCGACTTTCACCGAGCCAACTTCCCGCCAAAGTTCCCAATTAAATCAATAAACTCACCAGGTGTTTTTCCGGGGCGAAAATCGCGCCGACAGAGGTTGCCGAGTTTCGGGCGCTTATCACCTCGGACGGACGTAATGGACAAGAGAGGGTGCCGCGAAGCGCGAAACAATTGGCTTTTGTCCCAATTCGCTATCGGTAAACGCGCACGACTCGCTTTCTACCTCTCCCACCGTAGCTGCGGCTGCTTTTGTCGGGGCAGCTTTCAGGGCAAAAATCCTGCCGTGCACTGCCAGCTGAGATATTGGGGCTAAGCCGCGGACGAATTGCTCATTATTAGCGGGAAATAAGTGTGGATGGAAGTAGAATATGGTTAGAGAAGTTTTGAGGTATTTTTTAGTCGTTTCAAATTTCAAGGGGATCGTAAGGAAACTTTGCTTTCGTTACGTTCAGAACTTAGGATGAGTTAAATAAATAATTATAGTATTATTTGTGTTTTGTTTGTGTGCATCTTTAGAACGTAACAGTTTTTAGGCGTTAACCAATAATCTATCAATAACCCATCAACTTCTGAGTTCAGCCAAAAATAAAATTCAAAATCTGAGCATAACAAAATCGAGCGACTTCTAATAGTCTTGAGTACACTGACGATTAGAGAAATTTAAAAAATTTGTAATTTTTAAAAGAACAGAAGTAAATTTTAAGTTAAAAAATTTTAGAGTTTCTGTGTTCTTTTGATGCGAGAACAGCACGCGTCGTTTGTTTTTCTTCCCCACATGCTAGTACAGTAATATATATTATATCTTACTATATTATATAGTTGTAAGCGTTATGCTTGTC
>UCOL01005229.1:0-12221 GCA_900474335.1 Ormyrus nitidulus | reverse complement strand
AAATACAATTATAACAGGTTTTTCGAACAACTCCAAAAATTACTATCACAAAGCTTCCTCTAGGAGGAAGCAAAATTTGAATAAGAAACTCATTCAATAAAACACATACATTAAAAAAAATGTTTAATTATAAATGTTCATTAGTCCCGATGCCTTCATACTCCATTCATGTTTCATCTTGGATAGACATTTAGTCAGAAAATCATCGACTTATTCTTTGGACGCTGTATATTTCTCATTTATGACATCGCGAACGAAGTGGTGCCGAATATCAATATGTTTTGATGGAGCGTGGTAAGTTGGATTATCCACAAGTGGCAGTGCGCTTCGGTGATTGCATAATCTCTTGAGGTTGGTGAGTCTATCAAAACCTAACTCGTGGAAAAATCTCTGCACATAGATAGCTTCCTTCATACACTCGGAATGAGCCATATATTCAGCTTCGGTAGTAGAGTGGAGCTTTTGGTCGACGACGGATCCTCCCCATTCGGCGTCGACGTAGACTCGAATGGGTTCTGACTGTCCAAAAGACGAGTCCTACGTTAAGTGTCCCCTTTAAATAGCGAAACACATGCTTCGCAGCTTTCCAGTGATCAACTCCGCAGCAGTACATATAAAGGATCGAAAAACATTGAACAGCAGCTCTTTTTATCGACCCAAAACACTTTTAAGGGATGGAAACCACCCCAAAATATTTCCCCTGAAAACATGTTTTTCTTTGGATCAGATAGTCATTTTCGACGTATTTTTGGGCGCTGAATCCGAATCCGTGTGTCCAGCACGTCAAGTTTTGGGTTCTAACTGTGTTCTAAAGACGACATACCTTAAGTGGCTCCTTTAGAATTGCCCCAGATTTCTCACGGCAGATGAAAGGCAATGTCGGGCCGTGTTATGGTTGACAAATAAGTCAAGGCGCCGATGAGCGCACAGTATGGAAGCTTATCGTCCTCAGGGCCAGACGTCTCATTTTTTTTTTTAGTTTAGAACCTGCATCAATCGAAATGGCTACAGGCTTGCTCTAGCTCATGACAAGTCTCTCGTGTAACTCAAGTATGTATCCTCCTTGACACATGCTGATCTGCATTCTTGTTTGGCAGAATCAAACGCCGAGGCAATATTTTGCTTCACCGAGGTTCTACACCTTGAATTCGCGGGACAGCTTTCTTTTTATTTTTTTCAACAGCGTTTTAGCACTTCGACGTGGATAGAATCGACGTAGAAAACGATGAGCGCCAGTTCTTCCCCTGAATTTATGCGGAACAAACAGGAATCAGAGTTGCTTTGAATAGCTCCTATCCTCTTCAGTGTTTCAGTCAATCTCATAAGTAACACTATCCAACGCATACTTATAATCGTAGTTCATAAAACCGTAGAATAATATCCGTCGATATTTGCACTCGTCTCTGTCTCGGGCGCATTCGGCGACCTCGACTCCGCCTCGTACTGAATACCTCACCCTCGCTAGAAATAGCTCATTTTCTCCCCTTGTTGCACAATGTACTATTTATATTCTCAGTAATACTTATATTTATAGAAAGTATGCAAAAATGTGTTTCAATCCACTCTGGATATTAGTTTTAACCTAGAATGTCAGATTTCCTCCAAAACAACTGTAAAAATACCAAATATTTTATTATCAGCCTGCGCATTGGCTTTCGAAAGACATCTCCCAAATTGTACACATAAGTTCTTTGTATACGAATAAAGAAATCTATGTTAAAAAATATGCATATAAGTCGTTAGAATATATCCAAATTAAAATAAACCATAAAAAAATAGTGTAATTATTAATAATAATTTATAATAATTTATAATCCAAGCTATCAAATATATATAAAATAGAAAAAGAACAACCAAAGAATCCTATTGTTAAAATTATTGGCATCGATAATTATATAATGTTAGATAAAGATTTCATTGAGAGTGACATACATGAGAGAAATTTTGCTACTCGTCAAAAAAAAGCTAAAGTATTGCACACTTATACCAACGCTAAAAGTAAAACACATTCTGTTATACTTGAGGTAACGCTGGAGATGCATAAGCATATGAAAACAAACAAAGTCAGACTATTTCTAGCACATCAAAATTGTAAAGTCCTTGACATAGTAAATATTAAACCCTGCGATAAGTGTAGCAGATTTGGACATAATATTATTAAGTGCAGGAAAATGTACAAACTGCACATTCAGCAATAACAAATATGGTACAAAATATAATAACAGCCAAACAGCATCAGACAGTTACATGTGTAAAATACTAAAAACTAAAATTAGAGAAGTCGTCAACTCAACGAATTACGAAGTAAAACCTGAACTACTAAATATATAGTACATTGCGCAAAATAGCACATTCCCGCCCGTGATGCACATACTATTTTTCGATACTGCTAGCGCAAAATTCGATTTTCCATGCCTGTGTTGCGGGCGAAAAATAATAATTCCCGCCCGAGGGCGGAAATGTACTATTTTGCGCCTACAACACAGGCATGGAAAATCGAATTTTGCGCCCATCAGAAGAGAGATTTATCGACTACAAGACGAGGTGAACAAAGAAGCCATGATATACAGACTTCGTATATCATGAATCAAGATATGGAAGTACATCATCCGCAAGAACAAGGATAAATTGCGCAAACAGTAATTAAACGTCAATTCTAAACGATTCATAATTTTAAAGATAATGTTACGAAATGATGTATTATTTGAAATACAAAATCAAACCTTCAAACAAGCTATTTCATGTGAGGATCTTGGTTCTTTTAATAAAGATATAAAAACAAATCAGTTTAAATGCTAATTATGAAAAATTACAAATTTTTATTAGGAGCCTCAAGAGAGAACCTTATGCAATAGTACGTTCTGAAACATGAAATTTAGAAAAATATCAAATTTATAATTTATGTAGATATAAAATATATTATAATAACAGTAGAATAAACAAATCAGATGGTGTAGTCATATATATATATATATATAAATGTAAATCTGAAATAATTGAATTGGGAAAACTAAATATTTTAAACACAAATATCAAACTAAATAAAGGCAGTAATTTGGAAATTTCGGCTGTATATAGATCTCGTGATTTATACATCCCAGAGTTTATTTTAAATTTAAAAAACTATTTAAATGTTAAAAAGAATGTTAAAAACCATTTAATTATTGGTGACTTCAACATCAATATACTTGATTGCAGCAACAATAATATGGAATTTTTAAGTAATTTTTTAGAAAGAGATTTTTTCCCTGGTTTTACTTGTTCGACTAGACCATGTGATTTAAATAACAAAAGTGGAACGTGCATAGCCAATATTTTTATAAAAAATGAAACATTACAAACAAAAACTTTTAAATTAAATATACCTATAACAGATAACTTTCTACTTTTTATTGAGATAGAGAAACCCCTTGGGAAAACAGGTAATGAAAACAGCGAGACTATATCTCTATAGTATAATTATAAGAAGCTAGCTAAAATATTAAACCAAATCAATTGGGCTGTATATGAATCGATAGAGAATTCAAATAAAGCAATAAATTTAATAATTGAAGAGATTCATTAATATAATCAAGATTCAATCCAGATTCAATAATAAAATCAATAATAAAATCCTACAAAAAAAGGAAATTTTATTCAAAGAATACAAAAAAAATCCGGATAATGTAAGTTTGAAAATAAAATATAAAAACTACGTAAAAATATTAGGAAAAATAATAAAAGATGTCAAAAGGAATTATGATAAAAAAATAATAGAAAAAACTGCAATAACATAAGAAACTTATGGAAAATAACACAGCCACACAAAAAAAAATGTTCTGGCCTGGGAAAGAGACCTACATATCCCATAGTATTTTGACCCGCTGAATCCGAATTCGGCATCTGTTTGACCCCGTCACGTCAGGGTCAAGGTCATTTCAAGGTCAAATTAACAAAAAACCGTCCTTACGAAGAAAAATGCTGTATCTATATGTTTTTATTGTCGAAGAATTCGATGTTTATTTAATACCATAACGTCAGTGTTGAGGCCATTTCAAGGACCAATTGACCAAAACAGGTCAAGCGGAGAAAAACATTGCATCTAGATATTTCTAGGATCACTCAATCCGAAACCAGGGCCTATTTGACACGAAGATGTCAGTATCAAGGTCATTTTAAGGTCAACCGACGGAAAAACTTTTTGATTGCAGTAATCCGCGATACTGAAATGTTTTTGAGTTAAGGAGGTTGCACGATCGGATTTTGTACATCATGTAGCCCTTATAAGGGCTGGTTTGAAGGCGAATAAATAAGTATTTTCATTTTTTTTCTTTTAATTTTTTAACTATTTTCATTTTTACCTCCTCGCGGTGTACATCGGGTAACGCTAATGCCGACGGTAACATTTTTTAATTAAATATGGACAATTACATTTTATGACATTAACAAAAATTGCTCGTACTGTTTTGTAAATAGAACGTTAGCCAGAAATGGTGTTTGCCCTTGAAATGACCTTGACCCTGAGCTTATGGGGCCAAACAAACATCAGATTCGAATTCAACAACCCCAAAAACGTATAGATATAGTGTTTTTCTCCACTTGTTCGGCCTTTTCAATTTCACTTTTAAATGACCTTCACCTTGAGGTTATGGGGTCAAATAAGCAGCGGATTCGAATTCAGCGACCCCAAAAACCTATATCTATAATATTTTTCTCCGTTTGGACGGCTTTTTGTCAATTTGACTTTCAAATGACCTTGACTCTGACGTGATGGGGTCAAACAGATGCCGAATTCGGATTTAACGGGTCAAAATACTATGGGATATGTAGGTCTCTTCCCCAGGCCGGAACATTTTTTTTTTTTTTTTTTTGTGACTGTAATCATTCGGTAATTAGCAACGATATCCGACGCCAAGCTTTGTCTGAAGCAACAAGTAGTGCTCGCTGGAACTAAGAGATCTAGTGTCAGAACCATCTTGTCTCGGTTTATGCCCAACATTAAATGCCCGAAACGAAAGAGAAAAACGCTGCTGTCATCTGGTCAAGACGCAGTAATCTATTTGAATTTTACTAAAAAAATAAAAAAAAAAAAATTTTATTTCGATTTATCTTCTTGCGGAATTTAATTCTCAAAATTTTCTGGAAGGTAGAAATTTTAATAGTCAGTGAACTTTTATTTCATTTCGGCGACGCTTTATTTACGTCCTGAAAGTCGTTGCGAGTGAGAGTTTGTGTTCGCTCTCCTTGAGCGGTCGACGCCTGACCGAACACTCGATGCTTCGCTGGAAATTATATTTCGCAAGTCAAATATTTTCGTCTTTGAGTTAATATTTAGATCGATAAATTCCTACAATTCGAAGTCTCTGTGTTATTGTGTCTGCGTGAAATCTTCGGGTTTAACTTTCACTCGAAAAGTTGTTCGTACCGAAATTTTAAACTATTAAAATTTTCGGCCTACCGGACGATTAATTTCTACTATCCATTCTTGCTGGCATAATCGACATGAGGAAACGTTGTTGGCGTCCGTCTCGATTGTCACGCGGCTCTCTCGCTGCGCTTAACCCTAAAATTCACACTCTCGCATGCACACTCTCATTCTCTCGCTCTCTCACATACGACACGCTGTTGATGGAGTCCTACCGGACTCTCTAGCTTGCCTGTTCTCGCCTTTATGAGAATTAATTTGTCTCATAAAATATATTGTCTGTATACGTCGGAAGACTCACTCTGAAGCCTCGTAACATTTCATCGAAACTTTTTACAATTTTTTCGCAATCGATTTATATGAGTCAGTATAAATCATGGGAATAAATAAAAACACTTGCAAAATTTGTTACTGCACATACACTCGACGTTCCCTTGTGTAACTACCCCTGAAATCATCTGATCCTCTTAGTCACGAAATCGCTATCCACTTACTAGGAGAGTACTTTTAGATAAAAGTACTCTCTAACTTAGTGCACGAGTTCCGGATCACGGATTTTGTTCAAACTTTGAACACGGTTTTCTTATAACAAAATATTAGAGTTTCATGTTCAACATTTTCGACACAGGAGATAAATAAACTTTGTATTTCGTTATTTGACGATAACTCGCCTCCTACTAAACTTAGAAATTAAACCAAAAAACCAAACAGAAGTAGAGAAAAATACAGATAATTTGAGAGGCTGTACGTTAAAAAATCTCTAATGCTTCAAAAGTTATAGATAATTAAATTAGAGTATCAAAAACTAGATAAAAATAAATAACAAAGATAATACGCATTACCACGTGCTCATATTTAATTATCCATAACTTTTGAAGCATTAGAGATTTTTTAACGTACAGCCTCTCAAATTATCTGTATTTTTCTCTACATTTGTTTGCTTTTTTGGTGGACTTTCTAAATTTTGTAGAAGGTAAGTTATCGTCAAATAACGAAATACGAAGTTTTAGAGAAATAGTATATTACGCACTTAGGGAGGTAAAGTATTGGTAAGTTCATAGCGCGTGTAAATTGATACCCGAGCCAAAGGCGAGTGTGTCAAACACGTGCTATGGGCTTGCCATTTTACCTACCGTGGAGCGCATACTATTTTCTTTGCCTAGCGAGGATGAAAATACAACGTTACCGATTAGGCGCCGGGAGGGAAAGTAGTACTTTCGACCAGCAAGGCAAAAAAATAACTGTATTTACCTCCTGCGTCGAAAATTTTGAGCGTTAGACCCTAATATTTTGGCTTTCTTCATATTTTGCATTAAGAAAACCGTGTTTAAAGTTTTAACAAAATCCGTGATACGGTACCCGCGCACTCTCCTAGTTAGTAGCGAAACACTTTTTCGGAAGTAGCGAGAAACATTATTGACTGAAGTATATTGAGTGCGAATTTTTATAGCGAGAACAATATTTATAAAGTTTTTATAAAGTCACTATGAAAACTATTTGTAGACTCAATATTTTATAAAGTCAAGTTTATAAAAATTTTATACAGTAGCCATTTTTTATAAAGTAAACTTTATAAAATAGATAGACTCTTTATAAAATTCATTTTATAAAGACAAATATGTTTATAAAATATGTATTTTATATTTTATATAAAATATGTACTTTATAATAATAACATTATAAAATAGGCATACTGTCTAAAATTATTTTAAAGTTGGGGGTATAAAACGTGATAAATTTTATAAAATTTGTATAAAGTCACTTTATAAAGTTCATTTTCTAAAGTTGCTTTATTGCGCATGCGTAGCTCCTTTCCGGAGTCGACTTCCCTTTCCAAATCCGCTTTTGTTCGTTACGTAAGAGAACGTTAGCGGAATGAAATTTCGCTACATGAGGGAACGTCGAGTGTAGCTATCCAATGTATTCCAAGTTTTATACGATCGTCAGTGTTTACAATAAAAATGATCGGTTTCGTCTACACCCTTGGTATTTGATCAGCTAGAAATACGTCTATCGCGTCTAAACAGATTTGTGAAAGTTTTTTTCTTAAAAATTGGAAGGTTGTCCATTGCTAGTTTCGTTACTGATTTTTTTTTACAATTTTGAGACAACCATCACTAAAAATTTTATATAGTGCAAAGGTATTTTTCAAAGCACAGCTTGAAAGCGTGAAGTATGCAATAAACGTCGAACGATAAATGGCTCGAAAGCTGGACAATCGGAATCTGATTCTAAGTTTTTAGAATTTTTTACAATAATACATGCTTCGCTCTATCTCTAATATAAATTTTTCGCGTTGATTTTGTGACTTCGAACAGACTCTTGTAAACCACTCTTAAAGAAACTTCACCATCAAAGTAGTCAATAACGTGATGATGCTGAATCAGAAAATTATTTTGTTTTCGAATCTTACCACTAAAATTATCGTTAACGGCAAATACAGAAATCTTTGGTACTATACTGTAACCGGGACTTTTGAAGTACTGAATATCAATGATTTAATCCATTGTGTTTTAAGACTTATGAATATTAGCGAGACTCAAAGCAGACTAACACGAAGCTATTGGTGCAGATATGTAACGCGACAGCGACATCTACACTATTCTCCAAAGTCGACGATAACTTGTCACGAAACGTGGATTGCTAAGATGCTATCGTACTCTGCATATATGATGCAACTTATCGTATTGTTCAAGGAATTGCTGAATCGCACTTCTCACAATACTGTGTTTTACTAAATTCTACTGCCTGCAATAATTAGTTGATAAATCTGGAACTAAGTCAAACGCGAAAAGACAATATCCATGCGGATAGGATTCACGCGTGATTTGATTTCCCTCGTTCAAAAAATGTATACCAGTATCAGAGAAAAGTGTGTGGTAAACGTCCACGTATAATTAAAAATCTTGTTACAATGGCGTTGAAGGTATTAGCACTCCTTCAAGGTATATACATAGAAAATTGATATTAAAATGTTGAAAGTTGAAAGGATTTAATTTTTTATCGCCGTTGGAAGCTTTCTTATCTACGAAACCGATAATGACTCTTTTTGGATTTTCACCCAATATAACATTATTCAGAGTTTCACCGTCAGTTGATAAAGCGGCGCAGGTTACAGCAATAAATAAAACACAAACACATTGGTTTAATAAAACAATATATTCTAAAATCAACAATGTTAAGTAAATCGATATAAGCGAATATAAAAATGTATCTTTCGCTTGCGTGTTGTGGAAAAGCTCGTATGCACGTTACAGTTACAATATACTTGTAGGCGACGCGCTCAGATAACAATGGAGCGGGAGAAAAGCTCGGAGCGACTCTCTTCCGCCGAGACGTAGCTCTCTTTCGGTGAACGTGCGTGCGTCGAGATCCGTTGACGGCGCACGGGAAATTCGATATATGTCAGAGAGACAAGATTGCAATTCTAACACTCTCCCTCAAGCTTGACTCGCTGGTATCTACGCTGAAGAAAGTCGTAGGCCCACGCTGCATTTTGCATGTTTAGGGTAAGACAAGCCTTTCATAAGTATATCCGCAATCATGTCTTGAAGATAAGCCAGTGATAACGGATACGTGCGAAGTGCGTCTCTGATGAAGTGTCTCACGTCTATGTGTTTTGTTCGGGCGAGGTACATCTTATTTTCGACGAGTCTTGCTACCCCTTGATTATAGTTGTAGATGGTGACATTCACGAGTTCTTGGTGGCCCAATTTCTTCAACAAAAAGCTAAGGTATATGGATTCCTTGGCGGACTCGAATAGAGTCATATACTCCGCCTCCGTTGATGACAACGCGACAGTGTGTTGCTTGCGAGATTACCATGAAACGGTGCCGTTCGACAACAGAAAAACGAAGCCGGTGTACGAACGTCTGTCAACCACACAACTTGCCGAATCTGCGTCGACAAATCGTTTCAAATGATCGCTGTCTCTTACGTAATTCAAATAGTAATCTGCGGTGCCTTGCAAGTAGCGTAACGCACGTTTCGCTGCAATCCAGTGGTGGGTGCAGGACAGTCGTTAAACTGAGACAGAGCACTTACCGCGTGAACGATATCCGAGCGTGTTCCTATCGCGGCATACATGAGACAGCCAATCAATTTCTTGTAAGGGAAATTTTCTTGAAAATTCATCTTTCCCTTGACGAGTTTAACTCCTGCAGATAGTGGGGTGGAGACGGGCTTGCAGTTCTCCATATTGAATCTGCTTAAGATCTCTTTGACATATCCAGACTTACATAGGGTATCTCCTTGAGACGTACGTCGTATCTCGATGCCCAGACAAAAATGTGTATCCCCTAGGTCCTTGATAACAAAAGCGCTACTCAATAGATTCTTTATTTGACACCCTATTGATGGATTATCTGAAATTATTAGGATATCGTCAACATAAATGAGCACACAAGTGTGTCCTGAATTTTTAGTTTCGTCGATGTAAACATAAGGATCAGAATGTGTCGGGACTAAACCCATACTTCGCAAAACCTTATCGAAATGCTCGTGCCAGCATCGGCCTGCCTGCCGTAATCCGTGCAAGGCTTTCTTTAATTTACAAGTGTTTTTGCCGTATCGTAACGACGAGAATAGCAGAATCGCCTTGTTTTTCAGACTCGATTCCTGTTCTCGACCTACTATCATTTCCAACGCTTCCTCTAGCATTTCGGGTGGCTGCATGTAGACGTTTGTGTCCAACTCTCCATTTAAATAAGCCGTTTCCACGTCCAACTCGCTAATGTGTAGATTTAGTTGAGTTGCGACAGCAACCAAGAATCTGAGAGAACTTAATCGAACTACAGGCACGAAGGTATCTATAAAATCTATGCCTGGACGCTGAGCAAAACCTCTTGCGACGATGCGAACTTTTCTTCGTTCCAGATTTCCCGTCGGGTCGTATTTGTTTCTGAGTACGGTTCGGCAGCCTATGACTTTTGAATCAGGTGGCGCGTCTACGAGCTCGAAAGTGTCGTTAGACATGAGACTGCGAACCTATAGGAAAATAGCGTCTTTCCACTGCTCACGATCGGGTCCAGACAAAGCATATCGAATTGGTATTTCGCAAGCGTTGAAAACTTCCTCCTGTACCAGCATGTCCTCGTCGTCCGTAACATCAGGTTGATTCTCTGAGTCATTCGAAGTTTGATTTTCAGCAGAATACAATAGACGCCGAGCAGGCGAATAGATTTTTGCAGGTCGACCTGGTTTTCCAGTTTTTAGTAGTCGGGATCTACCTGGTCCTCTCCCTGTCGGAGTGTCCACGCATGCCTTGAAAGGATCGTTTGAAGATGAGGCGAGGCTTGGAAAGTGTGCCCCTGCTTGACCTTGAAGCTTTGCCTTTGACGATGTTGCTTCCTCGTCCATGACGACTTTGTCAGTTTCATGAGCCGGATGTTTTTCCACTTTCTCTGTGTGAGGTTTGTGGGCTTCTTGTTTAGCCTCCTGACTTTCGTGGTTCTAAAAATTACCGTTTATAGATGATTGAGAAATGTCTTTCTCATTAACCTCAGTCTCATAAAAGTAAGAAGGATCAGTAGATTTATCCGATTTATAAAAATCATTAGTGAATTTTAGGTCACGTGATAATCGAATTTTCCTTTCCGATGGCGATCATATACGAAACGCTTTAGATGCGGTAGAGTATCTAACAAAGATGCCTTCTATACCTCTAGCCTGAAGTTTATCCTCCGCTGGATTTTTGTCTAGAAAATACACTCACTTACCGAAGCATCTGAGGTATCGAATATCGGGACGCCTTACTGTCCATAGTTCGTAAGGTGTTTTTGTACCCAATGTTTTTGTGATACACCTGTTTCGTATATAGTTTGTCGTGTGTATTATGATGTAGCGGTTTGCTCATCATCGAAACGTGGACAGGAAAAGAAATATAATAATTCAATACTTAAAATTTAACAAAGAGTTTTTTAAACGTACGAAACGAACGCTCCCTCCGACAAGTCCTCGGAGAGGGGAAATTAGTGAAGTCGGGCTCGCCTACGAATACGTCGCGAAACGCGTGAAATCTTACTTTATGGCTGAGACAGCGCATTGCGCGACCGCAAGTAAATTAAGATACGCAACTTCATTTTCTTCGCTCCATAAATTTTATTGTATAATAATAAATAAATATTATAAATAAATATTATACGTTACAAATGAAATACTGCTTTTAAAAATAATAACGAGCGAAAGAAAGCTGGAGAAAGCATTTGTAAAGATTAAAATATGAAGATATAGGTTGTTTTACTTTTTTTATATTATTGTAAAGTTTGTTTATAAGATTATTTATTTATTATCATATAAAAAATTTATGCAGTGAAGAAAATGCAGTTGCGTACCTTAACGTACCTGCGGTCGCGCAAAATGTTTTTTCGTTATTTTATTTATAAAATGATTTTCATGAATCTATGAAAAAAATGAAGAATTGTAAAGTGCAAAATGTTAGTTCTTTGTATGTAGAAAGAATAACATCCATTTATTTTTTTTGCAAAATTATCAATTTTGAAGCACTGGAAACAATTTATTCTTTATTTTTTAATAATAACTTTTATTGTGATCGATAGCACAATGTTTTTTCTTCAAAATAAGAGTTTGAAAATATCATTATCTTAAATAGAAAAAAAATACATTGAAAAAAGTAAGCGAAAAAGTATAAAAACGCACTTTTTTGCATTAAATTTGCAATAACGTCGGTTCTAATTATTTTTTTTCAATTGTGAAAAAACAAATGGATTCCTTATTAAATAAGGAATCACTTGACATGTCTCGAATGCCAATACCTTTTATAGTTCTTTAAGGAGAACGGTTTAAACAATTAAATTG
>UCOL01005228.1:0-12203 GCA_900474335.1 Ormyrus nitidulus | reverse complement strand
CGCCTTAGCGTCCACAACCACGGGAAACTTAATTGCAAAAGTAATGAGTGGAAATCCTTTGTTTGTCGGCTTACCATTTGAGCTTACGGGTTTGTTTAATCTGCTTTTAATTGGAGTTGCATTAAAAACAATATTTAATTTTAATAACTAATTTTAATGAAATTTATAATAATTAAGTTGAACAATATTTTATAATTCCAGCAGACTACAGTAGCTGCTGTACGAGACGATCGTAGCGCCCTTCCTAGGTATCAGATTTTAGAAACTCGCTCGGCTTCACTAAGAGGACCACCCCCACCACTGGAGTTCCCAGACCTGTATGCACGACCGTGGTTTCCAGCTAATTTCTGCTTCGACTACTTCCATGGCACTTGAAGATTAAAACAATGTATCTCATTCTTCATATTCTTCTTGATTTCTTTTCTCTCGTTGAGTACAAATAATGAGTAAAATTTGTGTGCTCGTTGATGCCATGTACTACTATTAAAAGATACACTGGTATATAAACTTTCGTTAATTGTGTCACTTGATAAGTGTACAAGCAAATCACTCACTCACTCACTGTATTCAATATTTTTAAGTAGGTTCCTCCTTGCTGAATAATTAACTAACAAAACGAAATTTAATGCCTATTCTTAGTTGAATCAACAGGTTATTCTGGATAACTCAAAATAGTTTTAAGATTTTCTTCATTAGAGCATAACTTTTAGTTGCAAGTTTCTGTAGAGTATTTTTTTTATTTAATGATGGTTTCTATTTATTGATTTCATTTTGAACAAATAAATAGATAAAGTGTCAGCCAAAAAATGAAGTAAACAGTAGCAACCATCAAAATTAGGGTGCATTCTCACTGACGAATTCTGACTGCTTTTACGTGTCATAGACGTCATATACTTAGTATTTCATAGCACACTTCGTATTATAATTCAGAAAATTAAAACAATAAAGCATTATTTATTTTTATGAAATTTCATTAGAAATTCGTTTTTTTATATTTTATTATTTAATTGAAATTTCATTGAAATTTCATTCTTTGATACTTCTAAAAGACATTTCTAATATAAAAAAAAATTGAGTTTTTTGATGATTTTTTACTGTACTCTACTACGCTTAAAATTAACGTACACCCGGCGGAAAAAGTATCTCGTTGAACGGAAATTGGAATTCTTAATTTTTACCTCGTGTAACATGGACTTGTCCGTTAGGTTAGGTCTGATTAATGTCTTTTACTACGTGCACATTAATCAGACCTAACCTAACGGACAAGTCTTCCAACGGACAAGTTTTCCGACGGATGTACAATACAGTTCTCCCCGAAACAAAAGTTTACGTAACATGCTTACATTTAAAGGCTATGACAGCTATGCCACAGCCACAAGAAAATATATTGTTTGTATATCTATATACACAAAGTATTCCTCGTTGTTCCTTGTATATATAGATATACAAACAATATATTTTCTTGTGGCTGTGGCGTACGTCTTTTTAGCTGTCATAACCTATACGACGCTAAACTTTTTTTTTACCAAACTACTGCTATAATATCAGAATGGTATCGAGATAGGTTATTTAATAATTAGCCTGGAATTCTGAGAATTTCGGTACAGAAAATGATTTACCTATGCCGAGCATGAAAATCCATCCGCCAAAGTTGGTATACTGACAATTTTCTTAATCTGTTAGATACTGAAAGTAACGGCTTGTCATCAGAACAAAACTGGATACCATTATGTAACGATCAAGTTTAAAAAAGCCGAAAGGTGCTGATTTCGTCCTCTCAAATGAATGTAACTTTTTTTAGCACAATTATTAGGCAACAAACTTCCGGCTACAAAGTCTCTTGTCGATGAGGAAGATATTGAATATTTTGACGTTATCGCTGTGGGCTGCTCACCTTTCAGATAGTTAGAGGAGCATTCCTGTCAAATTTGGATGTTGGATTTCCATGCTAGGCAGAGCTACCTCGTTTTCTGAACCGAAATTCGCAGCTTTCGAGGCTTATCTTTATTTAACCTTTTTCAAAACCATTCTGCCGATATCGCAGTCGGCTGCTTTTCTTCTAGGCAGTTAAAGTGGTATGTCTGTCAAGTTTAAAGGTTGGATTTTCATGCTGGGCAGGGACGCAATATTGTGCGCCGAAATTCGCAGATTTCGAGGCTAATATTTCATTAAATTTTTTCAATAGCATTCTGATGATATCGCAGTGGGCTGCTTTTCTTGCAGATATATATCTTAAACTCGCAATTTTTAAACTTTTAATCCATAAACCATATTATGATAGTTTAAAAAAGTACAAAGTTTGCCATTGTACACGGAGTAAAATAATTTTTTCTCGAATTTGAAAATAATTAAACATTAAAGCTTAACTCTTTACCTTTAATTTAAAAAAAAAAAAGTTCTCTACGATTTTTCCTTGCAATTCTACAGCGTTTTAAAGTGACACTGTTTTTGAGACAGTATAAACAATGTAAACTAAGCGTGTCTTACGGTCACCGTCAACTTTAGCGTTACTCGACAAGCATCACGAGGAGGTAGTCGGTCGGATTTAGCTTATCATATGTGTATATATGTATGACCTGTATGTCCATGTGTGTGTGTCGGGTAACGCTAAAGTTGGCGGTAACCGTAAGACACGCTTACTTTACATTGTTTGTTTACGCTTTGTTTACACGTCTCAAAAACAGTGTAACTTTAAAACGTTGTAGAATTGCAAGGAAAAATCGTAGAGAACTTTTTTTTTAAATTAAAGGTAAAGAGTTAAGCTTTAATGCTTTGTTATTTTCAAGTTCGAGAAAAAATTTTACTCCGTGTGCAACAACAAACTTTGTACTTTTTTCAATTCAAAAGGTGATTCAAGTGATGCCATACTTTTTTGAGTAGTGTATGTATGAAAATAAAATATAAGACTTACATAAAAACGTATATGTGCTCGGTTTAGTTCGAAGCATTTGGTGGAGGTTTTTATGGTATGACTCTAAATAGTTGTTGGTGCGGTCCACAAAATTAAATACGCTGAAGCTTTCCGGCTTGACTCTTTTCATCCATTCTTTTTTGAAATATAAATTAATAAATTTGTTCCACTTATTCAAGTTTGCCTTATCTTGAGCCAACTTGGAGTCAACATCTTCCTTTATTATATTTATTGCTTCTTCAGCCTTGGATGGTGGTAGCAAAGGAATAACCAGAATTTTTTTTATAATAGTATGGCCTATTGGATTTCTTTTTTCGTTTTGTTTAGATAAAAACAGTTTATATTTTTTAGATTTGGCTTTTCTGATAATAGCCTGAAAACAAAATGCTTATTAATATTATATATTGATTAAATTTTTTATTTTATACCACTGTGTGACCTAAACCCGCAATTAAGTCACGCTCATCTGTGACCTAAGTAGCTCATTATTACACTATGTAATAATGAATTCTCTTAAGGTATAGGCCCGTAATAAGGTACAATAAAGCTCTAAAACACTCAAAATATGTATTTTTATTCCTGAGTATAAAAGAAAAAAGTAATGAATCTCATGAATATCTCCAAATAACACTAGAAAATAAGAAACATTTGAATAATTATTTTGGCATTTGTAGGTTAGTTTTAAATCTCTGAAGGTGGCAGCCATGCAAGTTGTATGCGCGCTTCGAACTTTCAATTTGAAAGCAGAATTTAAAAGCTCTTTCTTTCTCTTTCTTTTTCAAAATTAGGGGTTCAAGTCAATTATTAATCTTGAGAAAGGTAAGAATTTTGAATTGGGTTTGATCATTTCGGAAGAGGCGCTTCATACAATTACAATAGAACTTTACTTACAGGTAAGTTCGTTTAATTGTATAATTGTATTATGCGCCTCTTCCTCATGTCAATGTGTAGGTGTTTAAAGCCTGCGTAATTTTAAAGCGAATGATATATCAAAGTATTAATTTGATAATAGCGAATGATATATCAAAGTATTAATTTGTAATTCAAATGTTACAAAAATTATATAAAACTTTTACATCAATTGTGTAATTATACTTTAAATAAAAAATTAACTGTAATCACCTTTATTTCGCATTTTTTAAAACCCCTTTGGTGAACGAATCTATATTTTCTTTGACAAGACTTATAAAATTCGATAAACTCAAACGACTTCGATACTCCCCACTCGAGATAGATAAATAAGAGAAATTTTTGATTGAAAATAGTATGTAGTTAAGCTACATGAATGTGAGAATTTAAATAAAATTTAACAGACAAAGAGGAGCTCGAAGTAAATCAGAAGCAACACACATGATGCACTCGTTTTATGTGTTACAAAAAAAGTTTAAAATGAGAAAAGGAATTTCAAATATAATTAATTTGACTTTTCAAAATAGAATTAGTACTTTTCGTATTTTATTCTGTATTTTATACAGGCGCCAAAAAATCATGTCAAAATCGTGATTTTGAGATTAGAATAATATAAAATATATTTTTAAATAATTTTTTATTCTGAAATATCTTATAGAAGATTTTAAAAATATCTACAATTTTGAAAAAGCGGCGGGTTTAGGTCACACGACCTATAGTATAATAGTATACGATAATCGTGACTTGTCGCGTAGCCAGCTTTTTGAATTTCAAAGGGGCGCGAGATTTTCTTTTTAGTGCGGGCGAGCGGTAAAAAGAAAATAATAATATTAAAAAAAAATTATATTAAAATTAATAATATTTACTTGGCAATAGTGAAAATAGCAGCCGCGAACTGCGATTCCTTCGAAGCTGATCCTCAACGATTTGAACAAGGCCTTCTCATAATCGCAGACGGCTCGTTGAGGTTTGAAGAGTGGACAATAACTTTTGATTTCTGTCCAAACCGAACAATAGGCCTGCGTTGTTCTCCTAGACATTAAGACCCACGCACATGGAACAACCTAAACATTATTATATTGTGTGAAAGAATTACTGTATAGATAACCCAGGAATACAAAAAAAGGGTTCTGTCAGAAAACACGGACTGCCATATTCTTATATATTTGACGTGTAACAATAATCCGCTGTCAGTTTGGTTCCATTACCTACTGATTTTGCATAAAATACGGAAAATTATAAACACCTTCAGTGGTATTCTTAAACTCTTAAACCCTTAACTCTTATACCCTGATCTATGATAGGACTAAGAAGTCATTCGTGCGATCCACAAATTTATATACACTAAAGCATTCAAGTTTGATTTTATTCATCCATTAATTTTGAAATATAAATTAATGAATTTTTTTCATTTGTAAAAGTTAAAATAAACCATCACAATAGCCAATCTTTAAACCCTCAACTCTTAAAGCCTCTACCTTGAAGTCCTGAAACTTTAAACCCTGAACCTTTGAATCCTAAATTCTTAAACCCCCTCAACTCTAAAACCCGGAATCCTTCAACCCTCAATTCTTAAACCTTTAATCCATAGACCATATTATGATAGTTTACATTAATGAAATCAATATAGTTCAAATCAATGTATTGTAGATATGCATGAAAATAATATATAAGGCTTACATAAAAATGTATATGTCCTTGGTTTTGTTCGAAGCACTTTGTGAAGTGACATGATAAACCTAAGTAGTCATTCGTGCGATCCACAAAGTTATATAGATAAAGCTTTCAGGTTAGACTTTATTCTTCTATTCACTTTTGAAATATAAATTAATGAATTTTTTCCACTTTTTCAAGCTAATATAATTCATAAGAATAACACATCTTTAAACCCTCAACCATAAACTCTGAACCTGAAAGCCCGAAACCCTTAAACATTCAATCTTCCTACTATCAACCTTCATTACTCAATCCTACGAGCAATTTCTTAAATCTAAATACAAGAGTAAACATTTGAATTTTTAAATCGGTTTTAAGGGTTCAAAGTTTCACAGTTCTAGAGTTGAGGGTTTAAGGGTTGAGGGTTTAAGAGTTCAAGGGTTCAAGGCTTCCGATTGAGGGTTAAAGGATTGAAAACTTAAAAGTTGAGGATTTAAGGGTTTAAGATTGGATTGAAGCCGAGGGTTTAAGGGTTTCGGCTATTTCGCAATTTACGCAAAATCAGGGGGTGATGGCTCCAAAAAAACAGTGGGTTTGTGTTCAGCATGCCAAAATACATAAGGATATATGATAGTCGGAGTACTGTGATAGACCACTTTCTTTATGTGTTTATGTGATAATACTCAATCATTTACAATATTATATTTTTTGGCCATTATTGTGAGCACTTGATTAACTCCTTTGATATCTGGAGATACGTTAAATGTAGCATCCACGAAAATATCATTTTCGTTGTCAAATTCATTTAACAAAGCCAAATCACATAACAATAAATGTGTGCCTTTTGAGGATGATATTAGTAGATGAGCTTCTATGGCTACATCTTTCTCTCCAACCTTGCATTTCAATAATTCAGGAAATTCTTTAACGTGATCGTAAAACGCTCTTATTGAGCTATAATGTTTCCTTATTCCTGGATTTGCCTTTTTCTTTTGGTTCCTCTGCAATGTTTTCTGCACCGTTGGATACGAGACATTGTCTGATGTGCTTCTATGTCTATAAAAATAACATTCCTCTCTTAAAAAAGTGATGAAAGAAAGTTGAAGCATGAATAAAGCGATTGTGAATGGCTGATTCCCGTGGAAAATGAGACTAGATTGGCTAAAATTTAACGTTACTGTTGTATTAAAGACTTACATTGTAACGTTAGAGTAAGCGGGCACCAAGGTGGCGCTGGTGTCGTGTACTATAACGCTCAATCGGTAGTGTGGCTTACCGCGAGTTGCGCCCCACAGCGTAAGACCCACGGTCAGTTAACCTTACAAGATAATGTAACTTAAACTAAACTTAACCTAGCTGCAATCTAGTATTAGTATTTGAACGGAGAAGGTAAATGTTAATGAAGGTGTAAACGCGGTGTATGTATGAGTGCTTAAATCTAACTTAGCTATATGTACAAGTGAGAGTTGGAAGCTTATATTCGACGGCTACACGTCGAAGATAAGATTCCTCATTATGTACTAACCACCACGCGTAAAACGGAAAGGTCGGTAGGGTAGGACCCTGTAACGTCGGTAACCCACCACGCGGTATCGTGGCAGGGTGGAGTCGACAAACCCTCCACGCGATATCGTGCAAGGGTAGTGTTGGTAGTGGTGGTAGTTAGTTGCGAACGCTTCACAACAAGCGCGGTGTTCTGGCTTTAGTGTAAAGGTGGAGGGGATAAATCCTCCACCTGTGTGCGGCAAGCTGGAGGTCGCACCCTGCCAGCCGCACTGGTGATCGTCCCGATAAGCAGTGCGATTGGATGTTGCTACTAATATTACATTTAGACAAATGCATCTCCAAATGGAGCTTGAAGTAGAGGCAAATCCCTCTAAATCAAAGTAAAACTTAAGAAAAGTCGCTTAACTCTCTAATTTTAAATCTAGACAAATGCATCTTGAAATTTAGCTAGATGTAGAGACAAATTCATCTCTAACATAAGCTACAAATTAAGACGAATCCACCTAATCGAGCTAAAAATTAATCAAATTCACTTTAAAACATTAGCAAAATAACATTGAAGTTTAGCTAGAAAAGAGGCGAAACTATGAAATGTATCGTGAAGTCCAGCCAAACCAATTTTTAAATATTGGTGGAATTCGAGTCAAATCTATGTCGATATTAAGCTGAAAATCTAAGCACATGCACCTCCAATTTGCCAAATATAGAAAAATATTCCTATAGATAACGTCTAGGTGTCCAGGAACTCCATCAGGACGATGAGACATCGACTACAAAGCGACCCATCTGGGGTACAGTCGATGCACCGAAAATAGAAAGGGGTTTCTGTAGGCGATATCTAGGTATCTAGGATCACCGTCAGGACCATGAGGCATCTTCTACAAAGCGACCCATCTGAATAAAGTACAGTCGATGCGCCGAAAATCGAAAAATATTCCTATAGACGATGTCCAGGAACTCCGTCAGGACGATGAGACATCGACTACAAGGCGATCCATCGGGGACACCGTTGATGCTCAGAAAATCGAAAGGTGTCCCTGTAGGCGACGTCTAGGTGTCCAGGAACACCGTCAGGATGACGAGACATCGTCTGCAACGCGATTCAAAGCGACTCATTTGGGATACAGTTGATGCGCTGATAATGATCATCGGCGAGCAAAAGCCATCAGACAGCGACCTGGTACTTGGCGATGACCACCGTAAGGTGAATTGATACCTAGACCCGGAAAACTACGGAGCGCACTACCTGGACATCAACATCGGCGAGCAAGTGCCATCAGACAGCATCTCCAACGTGAACCGGCACTTAGATCCCGAAAACTACGGAGTGCGCCACCTGGTTATCATCAATGGTGAAAAAGTACTATCAGACAGCGTCCTCAAGTTGAATCGACACCTAGACCCCGAGAACGTCGGAGCGCACCATTTGTATATCATCATCGGCGACCTGGTATTTGTAAATCACCACGACAAGGTGAATCGATATTTAAAACTCGAAAACTGCGGAGCGCACCATCTGGACATTATATTATTTTATTTTATATATATTATTTTATATTATGAGAGCAGCAATGGCTCTGTTGGTAAAAATAGTGTATTACGCTACAAGGGCAGAAAGTTTTAACCGAAAGTTTTAAAAAATATCGAAAGTACGTATATCCATTATAAGCCATTAGATAAGTCGCGCAGCGGTCTGTCAGCTGTAACTAGGTTAGATTATTTTTAATAATAATTAGCAGTGAAAACGTACTTTTGACCGGCTATAAAGAAAAATAGTATACGCTATAAGGGCAGAAAGAATGAAATTCCTGCACTGCGCGAAGGCGAAGCCTCGGGCATCATGTCGCGCAGTGCAGGAATTTCATTCTTTCTGCCCTTGTAGCGTAATATACTATTTATATTGTACTTACTGCAAGCTTATTTCGTCAAACAATCTTCGGGATGGACCCGCTTCGCTCGTGCTCGCAATTGCGTTTTTCAATTGCGCCATAAATTTAACCTTATCTGGCGTTCTGTGCTCGCTTTTTGAGCAGGTATGCGGCAAATCATAAAGTTGTATGGTGTTCACATCATGATTTGCCGCAATTCTCAATTTTGCCAAACACCCTTTTTTGATGCAGCCATATCTGTAAACAGAAAAAATAATATTAATACAGCGAATTATATTCACCTTTAAAAGCCGGGGGTGATCGATCAAGTTGTTTTTTTTAACCGCCCCCGACCATTAAAGGTTAAGACTTATAAGGATAAGCGTTATTAAATTAGATAAGATTATTTTAGGATAGATATATTATATTGTGATGCGCTGTTAATTTCCATTTGTATTAAATTAAGAATTAGACACCTACACTCTAAACCCAAAAGTATAAAAATTTCGGCAAAAATGTATAAATCGCACGATTTATACTATTTTAAAGAATAAGTCGCACGATTTATACTTTTTAAAAGTATAAGTCGCACATTTTATACTTTTATAAAAAGTATAAACGATTTTATGTTTTGTAAAGTATAAACCACGCGATTAATACTTTTAAAAAGTATAAAGATGTGCTTTTATGCTTTATGAAGTACAAATCATGCGTTTTACACTTTTGGAAAAGTATAGAAAATGCAAATTACACTTCAGATGAGTATACAATTTTTTTTTCGTAAATCACAAATATAATTGACGCGTTTTTCACTTCAGGAAAAAGATAAAACAACAACCACATAGCCTCGGAAACTATTCATTACTTATAAACAATTTTTTAAGCAATAAATAAGTAGGCCGGAAAAGCACACAGCCCGGGGGACTATTTAATGATAATCAATTATTATTTAAGCAATAACTGAGTAGGCTCGACAACTACGTAGACCGGGGGATAGTACTAATAATAAAACAATAAACTACAATAATAATATTAAACCACGTAACCCGATGGAAAGCATTAATAATAAAAAAATAATGAAACAATGAACTAAACACCCCTCACCCACGTAACTCGGGGGAAAACATTATTAACAAACATATACTTAAACAATTGAACTGTACACCCCTCAACCACGTAACCCAAGGAAGTGCAATATTAATAAACGAGTAATAACACAATAAACTGCAAGACCCTCAACCACGTAACCCGGGGAAAATATTATTAATAAAGAAATAATTATACGATAAACTGTACACCCCTCAACCACGTAACCGGTGAAAGGATTACTAATAAACGAATAATTACACAATAAACTATACATGACTCAACCACGTAACCCGGGGGAAAACATTATTTATAAGCGAGTAATTGCACAATAAATTATAAGACCCTCAACCACGTAACCCGGGGGAAAGCATTATTAATAATCAAATAATTAAACAATAAAGGGTGCTTCCCTCAAACACGTAACCCAGAGGAAAGCATGGATAATAATCCAATAATTAAACAATAAAGTGAACGCCCCTCAACCACGTGATCCGGGGGAAAGCATAAATAAGTGAGCGCAATAACCACGTAGCGCGGGGAAGTATTTATTAATTATCAACAATTTCATGAACAATAAATGAGTAGGCCCGACAACCACGTGACCCGGGGGAGTATTTTTTATTATAAACAATTTTTGAAGCAATAACTGAGTTGACCCGACAACTACGTAGCCCGGGGGATAGTATTAATAATAATTCCATAATTAAACAATAAACTGTCCGCCCCTCAACCACGTAACCCGGGGAAAGCATTAATAATAATCAAATAATTAAACAATAACCGGTGCTTCCCTCAACCACGTAAGCCAGGGGAAAACATTATTAATAAACGAGTAATTGCATAATAAACTATAAGACCCTCAACGACGTAACACGGAAGAAATTATTATTAATAAACAAGTAATTAAACAATAAATGATTAGACCCGACAACCACGTGATCCCCGGGGAGTATTTTTTTATTATAAACAATGTTTGAAGTAATAACTGAGTTAACCCGACTACCACGTAGCCCGGGGGATAGTATTACTAATAATTCCGTAATTAAACAATAAACTGTCCGCCCTTCAACAACGTAACCCGGGGAAAGCATTATTAATAATCGAGTAATTAAACAATAACCGATAATTCCCTCAACCACGTAACCCGGGGGAAAGCATTATTAATAAACGAGTAATTGCACAATAAACTATAAGACCCGCATCCACGTAACCCGGGGGAAAGCAATATTAATATAGAAATTATTATACGATAAACTGTACACCCCTCAACTACGTAACCCAGGGAAAACCATTATTAAAAAACATATATTTAAACAATTGAACTGTACACCCCTTAACCACGTAACCCGAGGGAAAATATTATTAATAAACGAGTAATTGCACAGTAAATTATAAGACCCTCAACCACGTAACCCGGGGGAAAGCATTATTAGTAAACGAGTAATTATACAATAAACTGTAACCCCTCATCCACGGAACCCGAGGGAAAGCATTAATAATAATCAAATAGTTAAAGAATAAACGGTGCTTCCCTCAAACACGTAACCCAGAGGAAAGCATTGATAATAATCCAATAATTAAACAATAAAATGAACGCCCCTCAAGCACGTGACCCGGGGGAAAGCATTAATAAGTGAGCCCTATAACCACGTAGCCCGGGGTTGGTTGAGGGGTGTACAGTTTATCGTATATATATTTGTTTATTAATATTGCTTTCACCCGGGTAACGTGGTTAAGGGGTGTACAGTTTATTTTGTAATTACTCGTTTATTAATAATACTTTCCCCTGGATTACATGGTTGAGGGGTGTACAGTTTATTGTTTAATTTACTGTTTATTAATATTGCTTTCCCCGGGTTACGTGGTTGAGGGGTCAAGAGTTTATTGTGTAATTATTCGTTTATTAATAATGCTTTCCACCGGTTTACGTGGTTGAGGGATGTACAGTTTATTGTTTAATTTAATGTTTATTAATATTACTTTCCCCGGGATACGTCGTTGAGGGGTCAAGATTTTATTGTGTAATTATTTATGCCATTATGGCGTAAAGAGTTGTATGTTTTAAAATTATTTGACTAACTAAGTTTTAACATCTAAAAACTGTCTAAATATTGTTAATTTTAAAAACTAGTTAGCTAAATAATTTTAAAACATACAACTCTTCACGCTATAATGGCATAAATTTTCAACAATTTAAGCCAAACCAAGTCCAAATCTATTCATCGGTTCAATCTCCGGCTTACGCCAAAGCCAAAATTTAGAAC
>UCOL01005227.1:0-12240 GCA_900474335.1 Ormyrus nitidulus | reverse complement strand
TGGAGGCGCCGGGTATCGATCCCGGTACCTCTCGCATGCTAAGCGAGCGCTCTACCATCTGAGCTACGCCCCCTGTTGACATCATAAAAGCGAGGTTGTCTCATATTCGTCAGCAGCCGAGTGATCTATTTTTGGTGAAAGGGAGAGCAGCGGTCGGTGGTCACGGTTAAGATCACGCCGTCTTGTGCGAGAGGTTCACTGTCATCGAGTGTATTATTGATTGGCAAATGTACGCGAGATGAATGTATGGAATGAAGTTTTGCAAATTTACTACCGTCGACTCGCTGCAAAAGTGGCAAAACTGCAATTTTTTACAATCCACCGTTGGCACTAATATTATTATAATCTTGTAATATTTTAGTACCATATACTGTTTCCGTGATATAAGTTCGAATGAAAGTGTGATCCTATTTTATATTAATAATAAGCTCCGTATCTTTTTAGCCTTTCGTTAAACCTCTTTGCACGTGAAAACATAAATATAGTAAAAATATGTTTAAGTTTACGTAAATAAAGTAAGAAAGCGTGCTCTTTACCAAGCAACACATCAAAAGTATGAAACGTTTAAACTACTGCGCAGTAATTCAAAACACGGTGTATTCATCGAAACGATCTCAAGAACGGCAGCATTCGGAGACGGGAGCAGGTCGGCCCCTCGTCATTGATTGTCACACTGACGTACGCAGGTCGTTGCGCGTTCGGACGAGAACTCTTTACAGTCCGGTTTCGGGACTTTCACTCTCGACAAAAGCAACTCTCGACGATATCGCTCAAATGCATCGAGTCGAGTTTTTACAGTACGGGGGGCGTAGCTCAGATGGTAGAGCGCTCGCTTAGCATGCGAGAGGTACCGGGATCGATACCCGGCGCCTCCAATACTTTTTTTTTTCGCGATTTCGCGATTGTTTGTTTGTTTTTTTTTTTTTTTTATTTGAGCGCAGGTCGCTGAGAAACGACGAAAAATATTTTTTTACCCATTTGTAGATCTTGTATTAACAATTACGTACTAAAAAGAAAACTTAAGGTACCTAATATTACACGAAATTGTTATTTTTTCACTGCAATTATTTTTATAACTACACTAACCCGTTTTTTCGTTGAAAACAATTTTCTAATAAACAGAAACTGCTAGAAAAATAATAATGAACGAATAATGAGCCGAAGATAAAAATGAACGTTCACCCAAACAAAGAATTTTATAACATTAATGCTCCCTCGTACAGGCAAACCAGCGCCATACAGATCGCTGCGGATAGATTCGTCGAGCACTTTGCGCGAACCCTCGCGCAACTCGATACCTTATCTAAAGAAACAATTTCGAAATGGCCCATAGCCCCGAGGAGAGATGAAAATTGCAAGCGCAGCAGCCCTTATTGCATTACGAGCGCAGCAATTGGCCGGACGTGTGGCTCTCCGACTGCTCTCCGGAGCTTGAGAAAGGTGCGTTTTATAACGCAGCGCTGTATATACGTATATACGCCTACAAGAGCGGAAAGAGAGGTGCACCCAATCTCTCGGCCGCTCGCGAAATTGCCGGTAGAATCAAGACGCCGCGCTCTCGGCGCTCCGGTCATTTAGTTGTGCAACTTACGACTCGCGGGAGGTCCGGCGCAACTCGAGAAACTCGGCGCAAGCACACACTTTCCCTTCTCCCTTTTGCTCCTTCGAATTTTCAGGCCCCTTTTTTTTTGCATCCGCCGAGCAGCGGCAGCAACGGCAGCAGCGCGGAAGTTGTAAAGGGCCGCGAGAGCGCGCGCGAACTTCCGAGAATTTAAGTGGAAATCTCGTTCGATGGAGCATCCGGACGATTCCGGTATGCGCGCTCTCGCGGGATTTTGCGGAATCCGCCGATTATAAAGAGTTGATTCCCGACGCGGAGTTTAATCGCGCGTTCTCGAGAGAGAGAGAGGAGATTTGAATTTTCCGGCTGATGTATACTGCGAGCCGGCAAAAGTGGCAAATGCTGGGCATTCTTTCGGGGCCTGGATTCGCGGTGCGGAAGCTGTTGGGGTGAATGATCCGACGAGTGATTTGGCTTATTTGGAAAAAAATCAAATTTTTGACAGCCGAGGTGAAAAATTATTAAATTTCGGTTTGTATTCACTTATTTAAATACTTGCAACTCGAGCACTGCGTTAGTAACTAACAGATTTCATTGGAGAATAGAGAAGCAGCTCGAAATTAACCACTAATAAATTATTGAAAATTACTATACTGAGAGAAGAAATATAGTAAAAATTACAAATAATCTTATAAAAATTACCTTACTGTCTAGTAAGGCTACCGCAGACTGTCAAAACCCAAAAAATTACTATACTTTTGAAGTAGCCTTCCTAGGCAGTATGGTAATTTTTACTAAACTTTTTTCTCAGTGTAATAGACGTGCTAGTGATTTGATAAGATATTTTCTGACATGAATATTTGGTATTATACATATTTGGTATTGTACATGTGCTAAGCTATTTACTTTCTACCATATATCATCTGGTAGAAAGTAAATAGCTTAGCACATTTTAATAAATACTCTTTTAATTTTTCCTAGCTCGTAAGTAAGTCAATAATAATAATAATATTTTATCGAAAAATTGAAAAAAGAGTGACAAAGTTTCGATGTGCGTTAAATCTGATGATGAAAGTATCGGAGGCGCCGGGTATCGATTCCGGTAGCTCTTGCATGCTAAAAGCGAACGCTCTACCATATCCTCTTGACACTAACGAGCGAAGTAACATTTGTCTCTTGAATTTACTTCGAGCGTAAGCGGCAGTGACGGATCGATGATTATTAAAATCACGGCAGGCTCTACACATTGTAATGCGAAATTGATTACGTCGCATTTAATATCGTCAAAGTTGCGCACGATTATTCGTAAACGTTGCTTCGAATCTCGATAGAAATTAATCGCGCGCTAAAACGTTGCACCGCAATAAACGACGAATCCTCGTATCTCCCTCGAAAATAGTCGAACGTAACCCCGCCAATTAGTTACGTCATTTGCGAGAAACGACTTCCCATCCCTCTCCCCGGCACCGACGCCCGCTTCATAAATGCCTCGACGCGTCTTCCGCCGAGAATTACACCCCCCCCCCCCCCCCTCTCCAGTCCCGCAAAAACCTAATCACCGTAAAAAAGGATCGAAAAATCCTCGCGGCACCGCGCGCGTCTCCCCGCCGGCTAACTACCGTCGGCATTAAGCGGCCGCGCGTCATTTCCTGCATCCCGCGCAAACAAGAGCACCTCGTCCCGCGGAACCCGCTCGAAAAACTACATCCCAAGCAGCCCTTCCTGCCTGAAAAACAGGCATCCTTCTGAGAACCGGAAAAAATGGCCGATATCCGATGGAGCGAGAGAGAAGGAGAGAGCTGCTGCCGCGGCGCGAGAGAGAGAGAGAGAGAAAAATCCTCCGGGACGGTCGGCCTTGCCCTCGCCCGCGTCAAGGCCATCCCGCCTCGGGCGCATTGCACCCGATCGCGACCAAGACGACGAGCTGGCCGGTAATGCGCCTATAGCCCCACTGCCTGCCTCTCTCTCTCTCTCTCTCTCCTCTCTCTCTGTCTTGGGAAAGGCGGGAGAGGCGGCGGCGGCGGCGGCGCCGCGCCGGATACTGACAGATACTACTTGCGAGGAGACGGAGTCGCGTTTGGGATTCGGGAGATTTGCGGGGGCGGCGAGAGTTGGTGAATTGAGTTTTGATGTGGATGTTTGATTTTTTGGAAAGTTAATTTTTGGCGTTTATTGTTTTAAAATTTCTTTCGGATATCGACAAGTTCGATATAAATAAAGTAATGGATGTACGGGTAAAATTGAAATTATTTTGCCCGAACGAGTTTTTCTCGTATACGCGATCTTTGATTATAAATTCTTTCGTTCTCCAATCTTATAAGCTCCGACTTTAAAACTGCTCTATAAAACTAAATATTTACGGCGATCACTTACAGTAACAGATTAAGCTGTTTAAAATAATTAAGTGCCCAATGACTAAGATTAACGACAATGATAGCCGGCGAGTAAGTGTACGTAATTTAAGAAAGTTTACGAGTCTGCATTTATTGCGTAACTTTATGACGTCATTCTCGAGATGTGTGTGTTGTTTTTTTTCGTTCTTCTGAAATGCGCTTTTTATTTCGCTTCTCACTTTGATATCTAATATTGCAAAAAGACGCACTAAAATATTATCAGCGGAACTTTACAAGCTATGTGCCTGCAATAAAACGCTGATAAATTTTTGGAGGCAGCGCGCATAAAAGTTATTAAGGGGAAATACACATTTACAGTCTTAAGATATACCTCTCGCGCGTCACGCGCCTTTAATTGCACTTTATATTATTTGAATAAAAACGAACAGTTTATCGAGCAGTAACGACCGCGGCAGCCCCTCTAAATCAGCAATCAATTACCGCGGGACTTAATTAAACGTTCAATATTCTCCGACCGGCCGCCGCGAACAAATTTATTCCTCCTTCGGGAGTCCATTGTTTTGAACGCGCGACGCGGCCATTGTCTCTAAATACCGATACTTTCGCTTTGTTTTCCTAATGCTCTCTCTCTCTCTCTCTCTCTCCCTCGGAGTTACTTTATCGCATCCTCGCGGTGTTTTACATCCATTAGGTTTTTCTCGACATTTCCTGCATGCTTCGGCGTCCTCGGATTAACTTTCTTGCTTCGGCGCCGCTCGAAAATTAGCGATTCCAAGCATACATCGCGATTTAATGCACTCGGGATCGTAAACACCATTTAGAGGTGAAGGAGGGAGTTCTCGAACAGAAAAAAAAATTGTCGATAATTCCCCCCTCCGATCGTAAACACCATTTGGAATCTTAACTCATTTGGGAAATTAGCCTTTAATGAAATCACAGGATGAGAGCGGCGGTTTTTAGTTTGTTCGACTTTACAATTCGAGTGTTTTTTTTTTCGTTAAAGTCGGGAGCGTTGCAAGTGGGATGTTTTATTTGTCGAGGATAAGTAATAACAGAAAAAATGAATATATTGAAATGGGACAACTTTTCAATATTCCTTTCTCTAAGGTTGTTTTTATCATCTAAAAATATGAATAAGGTCAGACCTGAAGCTATGAGAAAGTAACATTATTATCAAAATCTACTCTTAAACTGAAACCTATGGAAACCATAATATCATAGAACAACCATTGACCGTTTAAAAAAAAGCCGCAGCAAGCGCATCAGAAATTTGACAAAGTAAACGTCAGTTAAACGCGGAGAGACGGAGGCGCTCCTCTGGAAACCAAAAGCCTCCCCGCAAAAACGCGTTGCCCGCAAAAAGCCCAGCGATCAATGGTCTTTACTGCAGCCCCCCCGCCAAAGTGCGCAGTTTCGCCGGTCGGGGAGCAGCGTCGGCAGCGAGGAAAAAAAAAAAAGAAACGAGCGCCAAGGTGAAACGAGCCTGCAGTAACCGCTCGCTCGGGGCTCGGATTCGCCGCGAGAGAGATAGAGAGAGAGAGAGACAGAGGAGTTAATGCACTCGCAAGCGCATTAAAGCGTACTTTCACCTTTTTTTTTCATTCCTAGCGGCGGAAAGGAGCGAATACGAGCCGGGACCCACGTAACGCGGTGGCGAAGCTATAAATATCCGGCCGGCCGTTATTTTTAACCCGTCCGCGGAAAACGAGTTTCCCTCGGTCTCGTTTTCACCCGAGTCCGGGGGGACGAAGGTGAGCGACGCTCGGGCCGAGGTTCGGCTGCTGATTGGGGAGATTGTAAGAGAAGAGACGCCCGAGGGGCGGACGAGAACAGTTTTTGGGTGATGCTATTTGAGTGTTCAAAATAGGAGTAAGACCGTAAAACAATAAAGTAATCCTTCCAGAGTAAAAGCCTGAAACTCGGCTAATTATTCGCTCCGCTTCTAAAAATAGCGACAGGCTCGAGCTAAACCTGCCCAATGAACCTTTAGTAAAGCGCATTCTACTCCCAAGAAAGCTACAATCTCGTTCCCGTGTAAAATTAGCATAAATCCCTTTCATATATACCTGCTGCGGGGAAAAAAGTGCGCGCGCAAGTACGCCACTTAATATCCCGCTCCCGTTGAGATTATTCCCCGGCAGTTTAACCGAAGCGACAGTAGTCTGCGGTCTCCGGGCCTATTTATAGTCGCCCGGCGCGTTAATCGGCCGCAATTTATTTCCCGATTAGTTTATTAAAAGAGAGAAAGAGAGAGAGAGAGAGAGAAAGTCGGAAAATTCCCCGGGCCCGAATCAATAACCTCAATAAAATCTTTTCTCAGTCAGCTTCTTTGTCCCTTTGTGCCTGTCCCCCCTCCTCCTCCCAGTCTTGTTTCTCTCCCGCTCGTTGTTCTCTTTCTCGGGCTGCTCTCTGGAGCATGACGCCGGGCGTTGATTAGCAGCCCTCCTTTTGTTCCGCCGTTTTTGCATCGCGCCTCTCTCTCTCGGGCCGTTTTTACCCTGGCAGTGACCTTGCGAAGGTCGCTCGGGTGAACGAACGGAAGTGCGTCAACGCCGCGGAGAGGGAGCGACGGGGGGAGGGAGGGAGGAGCAGCGCGCGGAGTTTACGTTTCAGAATGCGCGCACACCTGCCTGCCTTCTTATTGGGGAATCGTAATTTTCTTGCCACTTACGTAGGCGAGAGCGAACGAACGAACGAACGACGGCGAACTGTTTCTTTCTCGGGCCGCGGCCGCGCGCGCTTTTTTGCCGGCCTCGTTTTGCTTTTGGAGGGGAACGATTACGCGCCCGGCTGCCCTGACTTTTAACGCGAGGGAGAGTCTCTCCCTCTCTCTCTCTCTCGCTTTGCATTCTGGTCCGAGCTATTTTCAGCGCCGAGCCAGTTTATCTATGTTATTGACTGTTACCATTGGAAAGAAAACTGGTTCTCAGGTATAGGCTTTTGTGCGTCCGAGGCTTCCACCGTTTTTGTCTCCCGGTCGAGCGCGCGCGGCTCGACGCGCGCTCGCTATATTTGTGTCTATTTTTTTCCCCCGACGGGATTTGTGTACGTGCGGCGGGCTCTGCATCTTGCGCGCGCGGGGTTACGCTTCGATGGGATCAGTTTTTACGCCGTGACTTACGTTCTATAAATATACAAATAACATTAAGTTCGAACGGAACGAGAGCGGGCTTTTTTAATGACCGGCTATTTGTGCTTTTTGCGAGATTACCGGTGGAATGAGACGGTGAGTTGAGGATCGGCGACTACTGGATGAATAATCCTGTTCGGGTTGCAAATCTTTTCAGTTAGAATGAACAATTTCCAAGTGAAACCAATACATTCTTCGATTCGTCAAAGCGCGCACCAAAAGCCGTTAATTAATAACGTCCGGTCTATCTAAGCCCATTAACACCTCAGCCTCTGCGCCTGAATAAAGCACCACGAAACGGCCAGCGGGCGCGGAATAAGTCAGGCAGTCGCCGCTCCCGATTTGCATAATCCTCGCGATGGCGTACGCATAATACCTGCCGCCGCGTAACGAGGTCACGCGCTCGCTCTCTTTCTCGACTTTCCGATAAATCGCCGCGGACGACGCACGCGACGGACGTCCCAAGTTCAGGGCTGCTGCCCGCTCAATCAGTAATGCCGCCCCTCAGACGTCCTTCATCGATTGCCGTTCGAGGGAGGCTTTTTCGAGCGCCGCGACTTTCTTTTTTTAAGGTATACAGGCTTGGTGCACTTTGCGCTCGAGTGGATTGCTTTATTTCTGGGAGAGCGTGAATTTTTCAGGGGACGCATTGATTTTGGGAGAAAATAGGTTCCGAGTTCCTGGGAGGATGGATGCTTTTTTTATATAGTTTTGGGCTCGGCTTTTATTCTCGACGTTTTTCCCTCGTCCTTTGCGACAGGAAGTGCGACGTAAACGGCAACGGATAAATATTCGCGTTTCCTTATTTATTTTCATTTGAATATTTAGCCGGGCAGTAAAAACTCCGCGAGACATAGTTGCGTTTAGCGGCGGGATTAACGCGCATTTGAAGAAGCGGTAGTTTACAAGCCTCTTTACAAGTTCCTTATTACCCCCCCTTGAAAAGCACACCACAATTTAAAATGCTTGCATCTCAATCACATAAACAACTCGCGCTCGACGATGTTTACAAGCGTCGCGACTTTAAAAAAAAAAAAAAAAAGAAAAAAAGAAGAAAAAAAAAACCCCTTAAATTCCCCCCCTCGACAAATCACCTCGTCCATAAACCACAGAGCCTACTAAACTCGCGGCCTCCTCCTCGGGGCGACGTCACCCTTCAATCACCGCTGCGCTGCGCGCACGCGGAAGTCGCGACCGCGACGGCATTGTCTCCCGTTCCTCGAAGGAGTCGGCGACTCGTAAAATCGGCGCAGCCGCCGGCTGAAAATCGATCGATGACGAAAATGCATCAATCGGACAATCGGGCCCGCCGAGTCGCCGTAAATTCTCGGGGCTCCGTTCCCTCTGTGTGTGTGTGTGTGTGTGTGTGTTTGGCTGGGTTTGATTTACGGGTTTTACCGAGTTTTTTTTTTATTGTTTGGGGCTTTCGCGAGAAATGAGTTGCGATCGATCAGTGTGGCACTGCGGTGGGACAGTTTTTTTTTTCTCTGAGCTGTTTGGCAGGTTTGATTGATGCGTGGAATGGGGCAGGATGTTGTTTTGCTGATGTATCGGTGGTAATGAGCAAATATGCGACTTTTTTTTGTATTTATTTGACGTGCAGAATAATGTTTTGAAGTAAGTAGATTAGACAGGGGATGAATAATGTACCAAAAGCGTCTGCTTAAATCGTCGTTTATTACGCTTCCTTTTTTCCCCGTCAAAGAAACTCCTCTACATCATTTCATCACAAAAAAAGCTATTTCGATTAGATTTTTCAGATCCGCGCAAAATCCAGCCTCCCCCCTCAAAACCCAAACGCGGTGCAAGTTGTACGCGAAAGTCCGCAATCGCAGCCAGCAAAGTACACACGGTAATAGCCAGGTTGCAGGCTCGTTTTGCGCTCGGCGAAGCGAGTTCTCCTCCCTGCGCAGCAATGATAAATTTCTCTCCGTTGCAGGCGAGGTACAGAAGGGCTTCGCCGCGCGTGTCACCTCCTGCGATCGGCAGCTGCCGGAAACGCGCGTCGATGATTCGCGCGGTAATGATACTCCCGCGGGTAATTTGTACGGCAGAGGCCTCCCAGGCGGCGCGCCGGAAATCTCCGTTCGGCAATCGCGGCGGCGGCGGCGGCGCAGTTGCGTGCAGGAGGAGCGACGAGGAGGCTTCAAAACAAGCCGTAACTCATCTCGCCGAGAATAGCTACGCTGCCTTCTTTCGCAGTGGCAGCGCCGCTTTTTCCGAGGGCTTTTTGCTGCTGCCGATGGTTCGCTGGCCGGTGGTGCAGGCGGAATTAGCGCCGACTGGAAGGCGATTTTGTAGTTTCGTTGAAGTTGAGGCGTTGAATGCTTCGGCTTTTGGAAGAGGCGATGGGGCTGCGGTTTCTGGGGGTTTGGAAAAGTTTGATTGTATGAAGTGTTGGTATTGGCACAATTCAATTACGTGCTTAATCGTTCGTTGAATCAGCGCAGAATTGCACTGTACTACGCATAAAGTTTCATTAAAGTTTCAGAATTGCATAATTGTTTAATTAAACTCTAAGGAACAGAGGAATAGCCGTGATAAGTTTGTAGTACGAAGTACAAGTGCTACCAAGGATGAAAAATGTTTAAATGTTGCATGGGTAATGTAATTATGTACAATTATGCGGGATTGTAGTAGATTGTAACTTGCTTTGGCTTAATTCAAAAATTACCCCGCAACTAACCCACCTTGGGGATGTATTAAGATATTTTGAAAACTGGATTCTACAAAAATCCCCTTTTCCAAAGCAGTTATCCATTATTTTTTTTAATAACCATAATTCTCAAATATACTAAAGATTATACAAAGTACCGGGCAACATGTTCCGTGTAACAAAATGCGAAGGCGCGTCTGCTACCAGCTGAGTACTTAGCATAATTACGAAAGCTAATTATCTCAATGAAGTCGTTTTCTCAGAATTACATTCTTATAAACGGGTGCTCCGTGCGCAGACGCACTTAAAATGTAAAAATATCCCGCGCCGAAACATTCTTCGCCAAATTCAAGTCCGTTATTATGCAGCGCATCGTTATTCTGCAAAATTTCGTTCAAAGATAAAATTTGTTCGTATTATGAAGGTTTTTTATTTTGGGATAGTTGATGTAGGAATCTCAGCGAGAATATTCGAGTAATTCATAAACTTTACCTCGGAAACCGTTGTACTTTTAAAACTTTGTAAATTGCAAAGTGCAACTTTTCTATTATTTTTGAAACTCCCAACTTGTCGAATACATCAGACCTCAAACATTCAAACTTTGCACTCTGCCACTGTCAAAGCTCCCGAGTCCGCAGCTTGAAAAATATCAGAAATTACCCAGATAAGCCAAACTCGGCGCTATTTACTCCAAAGTACAGTTACTCAATTTTTAAGGTAAACGTATCTCCAGAATTTATTTAATTTTTCCTCGCGCTGCAGGTAATTCCAGATGCAGTAAGTTTCAGATTCTCTCTCTCTCTCTCTCTCTCTCTCTGGAGTCGAGGCATTTATTCAGCCGGATCGCGAAAACTCCCAAAGGAGCTCTGAGCCCCGAGACCGCACTTGAGAAAATTGCCCCATAAATTCATCGAGTCCCACTCTCTCGGGCTCCTCCTCTCTCTCCCCGCGCGAACTTTCGTCTTCCAGTTTCTCAAACTGCCTTCCGTAAACTACCGACGGAGACCCTCTCGACGACCGTCCTCGCGGCTGCCGCTGCACTTTTCCTAATACCGATCCTAATCTCGAGCGCGCGCCGTGGCTTTACTGCCGCGCGCGAATTTGCAAAATCTTTATTCGCCGCCCGGCTTAATGGAGTGATTACGACAATATCTTATCGGCGTCCGGCTCTCGAAAAATCGCGAATAAAGCGGCACCGTTACCTGGCAGTAAAGCCCGGCTCTCCTCGTAAATAACGACCTTCTTAAAGTCCCTCTCGCCGAGGAATTAAAGGCCCCGGCTGAATTCGGCAAAAATCCCGCGCCTTCCGGTGGGAGAGAGAGAGAGGACAATCGCCCGAGGCCTGCTTCGCGAGCATTAAGGCATAACTCGCGACGCGGACGCCGGTAATGACTGTGAATGACCGTCGAGAGAGAGGACTTGATCCGCCGGCAATGAGTGCACGAGAAGAGCTCTGTACTAATGGCGCACTCCGGCTGTATGGGGCTCCTTTGCCGGGGAGCTGATCTCGAGTCGAGGTAGATGCACTCGGAAGGTTGGATATGTGCTGCAGGGCTTCGAACAGTTTTGCTTGAGAGCTGCACTGCTTTTGGGCATTGCCTTACGTGCTCTTCTGCTTTATTGGGGTGCTGTTAGGACGTATTAGAGGATTTTTCAATCTGACTAATTTACAATCAATTTGAAGTAGATTGCAGATACGCTGATCTATTCACCGGTGAAGTTATATTTACGAACTTACTCGTCGCTAAATTGTATGCTAATCCGTCATCATTTGATACAACTTTCTCATTATTCAAATTGAATTATCAAGTCGATCTCCACCTCTCACCCACCACCAAATCCACATCGACACACGAGACCACCACAATCGGATCTCCCCGCGGCAGGTGTCGCTGCTATTAGCGAGCGTCTTTTTACATCCGACCGGCGCGTCCTCGGGCCTTTGTTTCCATCGGACCCTATAACGGGACCGCCAGAGGTATATCCCTTCCTTCTCCGCGCGCCGAATCTCGGATTATTAGCTTTACAGATCGGTCATCCATTAGAAGCTTTAATCCGTCGCGCGGCGCCGCTTTTCGGATACGCGGCGGATTATGCGGGGGCAGACCTTAAGTATCCTGGTGCGGCGCCGTCGCGGTCTGAATTAATGTCGCGGACCGGCTTTGTTTGTGAAACTGTATCGAGGAGACCCGGGAAGGATGTCGCGGGGCACGTATGGAGATTTGTCGGGCTGAAGATTGGTGGGTTCTTGTTTACTCGATTAATTTTGTCTGAGATTGTGGCTTAGTTTGTACTGCTTATCGCTTCGAAATATTATAAATCATTTTTTTTTATGTAGAACGAAAGTTTGTTAAATTAAAAATCACGGCTCATGGCCATTGGCCTGTTTTTCGATCAAAATATTATTCTAAGCGGATTCAACACTGTTTCCATAATTCGAAGCTGCTTCTTATCTTACACTAAGAGAAAAAAAGGAGTAAAAATTACTATTTTGTATCGTTATTTCAGATATGAGAACAAAAATAAGGTTATTTACTAT
>UCOL01005226.1:0-12240 GCA_900474335.1 Ormyrus nitidulus | reverse complement strand
ACTATATCTGCATTTGTTGATTGATATTTACAGCTTTTAAATTTTTATTCGGTTCGTAGGAAACACCTCTTTAACATACATTACCAGTCAGATTATTAAACCTTACACAGTTGAAATATAAAATTAGCAAATATAGTCTATATTTCGTGCAAGACCCTCCTTAATAAAGTTGCTGGCGAGAAATTGATTTTGAATTTAGAAACAAAGCAAAAATAAGGAGTGAAAACTCTTCTGAACGAGCACAAAGAATAAAAAATGTAGAGAGTGCGGATACATCGAGGATCGAGCGTGTAAACGTGCGTATACAGCAATTGAACGATACAACATGACTTGAAACACAAGCTTGCTCGCGGTGAACTTACTGGCTCGTGACGCCGTAGAAGGCCCCGGCCTCGTCCTGGATGTTGGTATTGAGATCAGCCCAGAACTTGACGAGGAAGAAGGCCGCCTGGGGGCCCTTGTCGTAGAGCTCCTTGAGGCCGCCCTTCTTCTCCGGGAATTTGTCGTATATCTGCCTGACGTCGACTGCCTCGAGGAGGGGATCGGTGTACGTCGCCGAGCCGCCTATGTGGACGAAGAGGTGCCTCTGGTAGTTGTCCTGGTCCCGCTGCTGTTCCATGAACGCGGAGAACTCGACGAGCCTGAGCTTGTGGGTGGCGATGGCCCGGCCCTCCCAGGGCGGCGGCGGCTGCGTCTGGACGATCTCGCTCGACACGGCGGTCGCCGGCTTGCCGGTGTAGGCAGGCTGGGGGAACGGCTTCACGTCCTGCGACGTGCCCGGCTGCAGGCCCGGCTGCCAGAATTGCTGGAACGAATTGCGAGAGAGGTTAGAGGGCTTTTTGCGAGGAGCGCTGGCTGGGCTCAGGTGTGTAAGCGGGTTAATCGACGGGTTTTTCAACATATATGTATATATAAAGTTATGTATCTTCGAGACGCGACAGACATTGACAAAAGAAATTTTATAGACAGTATTTGTAAGCCACATCAACGGTTCAGCGCCTTTTCGACAAACGTATGCTGCTCTCGTTAATTGTTAATCATAATAAGCGGGAATCCATTGGCTTACGATTTTTCGTCCCTTTTTCGCTTTGCTCGAGATCGGAAAGAGGGGGGTTAATTTAACCCTCGCGAACAATCTGTAAACCAATGGATCGCAGTGAACCGCAGTGTGTACACAGAAAAAGCCGGAAAAAAAAGTCAAGAAAAAAAACAGCATAATACACATCGTGCAGTTTTTCCTTGGAGTTATTGAAAAGCAGCTCCCCCCGCGGAGAAAGTTATTCGCATACGTGTGACGAAACGCAACTGTTCCCTCAACAATACACAACAAGGGCACCCCCAGGGGAGGCAGCGACGTTCGGGAGGTTCACCAAGGAGTTAGTCGTCTCGCTGCGAAAAAGCTGTTCTTCGTTCGAGGAACTTGCCGAGGAAGGAAGGGAAAGAGGGGGGAGCAAGCTTTGGTTATATTGTTTGGCCCGAATGTTTTTTGTTAATTTTTCTCTTCGATTTAACTATTCTTTCGAGAAGGTCCGCTCTCGAGATTATGTGGACTCGGAGGCGTGTTCGACGAGCGGGAGAAGAATCGAGAGGCTTATTTCCGTTGAACGAGAAACTATTGTATGCTAATTGCGCTTAAGAGCGCGTGCGTTATGTATACGCCGCGAGAGATCGTCGTCCTTCTCGTTTTTCTTCGCCGCTCTTCTCGCGGCTCGAAAGAGGTGCCGTCCTCTTTTTTAATTTTGGTATTAATGGCGGTTAATTCATTGCTGCACAGACAAACGAGAAAACGAAGCTGACCGCACAGAGGCTTGGTGAGATGTAGTAAAACAAAAAAAAAAGCACACATAAGATTATACAATTCAAGCTCGAACAGAACACAGAAAAAAGGACGATACAATCGAAAAACTCCCGACTGAGAGTCATAAGCGAGAAGTGAACTTCCGCAGGTTAATTGGCGCGCGGCTGAGGGATCATTAGCGGATTAGTAAAGTAGACTTTGACCGCATTAGAAACACCAAGATTCTCTCTTCTTTTCTGTGGTTTTAAAAAAGCCGAACGATATATCGCTAAATCGCGAATGTATTCATTTAGTCGAGGCAAAGGCGGAAAAAAGTGGCGAATTAATTACGCGTGCCAAAATTCATTTGCTCGATTTCATTTGATAATAGTTCGAATTCGAAATCATTCCGAAGGTATTTTACACCACTGCAATTAATCAATCAAACGCGTTGAAGCAAGAAAATTAATGAACTTGTTAATTTTAGAGCTAAAAAAAACTTTAGAGCTTCTTCGTATATAACAAAATAGAGCAAACAGAACTGTTTAACATTTCACCAACTCGGTTCGAGCGGACGAAAAAAAAAAGAAAAAAAAGAGAGAATCCTCCCCGGGGGAGCCCACAGTATATAACCATCAGCAGCACAGCATCAGCAGCGAAGTGAGTACAGCAAAAAGAGCTCATAGAAAAGAATAAAAAAGAGGTGCGAGTCGCTTCGGTGCGTGTGAGTTATCTCGGGGACTTACCGCTCCGGAATAGGAGACGGGGGTGGAAGCGTGAAGGGCTAGGGGCCCTACCAGGGCGGGGGGCATCTTGTTGTGTATCGCGCTGCCGGCCGAGACTATCTGGGCGCTCGACATGCTCGACATTGTCTGCAGCGCCTTCTCCTTAGCCGCGTGGTCCTGGCGACATTCACACACAACACCACCTTCAGACACAGCTTCTTCCGCAAAACTCCGCGCAGAGATGATTTTTTTGCGCGCTTTTCTTTTCTTTTTTTATTTTCTTTTTTAGAGGGGGTTATGGGCCGAAGGCGAAAGTTTTTTGATGATCGTCGATGGATGAATGTGATGAAATCGTTGCGAATTTAGACGGTGTCGTTTGGTGAGTACACTGAGAACAAAATTTGTTTAAATCAAAGAAATCTTTAATCCGGGTAATCGGTTAAATATTTTTTTGATTCAAAGAAAACAAGAAAGTTTCTTTAAAAAAAAGAAAGTTTTATTTAAAAAAAGAAAATTTCTTTCCATTAAAAAAGGGGTTTCTTTGAATTAAATAATTTTTCTTTTTTTTAGTCAAAAAAATATTTAACCGATTGCCCGTAACGAAGCTTTCTTTGATTTCAATAAATTTTTTTTCTCAGTGTAAACGGCAGGATTGACGTTAGTTTCGCTACTTATTTTTAAACGTATAGACGAAGACCCATTTGATCTCGGCGCGTAGCACTTCTAATTAAAACTCGATCCCATCCCCGAGATGTGCCCTGACGTCTTATGGAATAACGGAGCCTCGGCGAAAGCTCGCCTTATAAAGAGGCCCACTTTGATGCGGGGAAGACGGCGACGAATGAATGAGGAGAGGAATCGCACCTTTGGATTCAATGAGCGGCGGACTGCAACCTCCTGACTCGCTGAGGATTTTCGGGCTCCTCAAAGGGAGTAATGCCCCCTTTATGCGGAAAAATGATATTACCGCCTGGTGGTGCATTTAGCGTTCTGTTCTCCTGATTAACTCTACTGTTCTGCTTAGATTTTTTAGGGGCTCGATTTGTAGGTGTTTTTGGTTTTTAAATTGATTAACGATAGGTTTTATTGCATTGAATTTGAATAAACGAAATTCTGATTATTTAAGAATGAGGTTTTTTGAAAAAGTAAAAGCTTTTATAGCGATTGGATTTTTGTTTTGTTCTCAAAGTCTAAAAGGCTAAAAGCACTAGTTTTAAAAATTCATAAATTTTATCACGTTCCTCACTCTTCGAAACGTTAACTAAATAATCATTTAACAATTTTACAATAAAAAACGCTTTTAATTCCGAATTCGATTGATTTCCATTAATTGATAAGGTTTTCCATTTGGTCAATTATAAAATAAATCTGATATTCAAATAACACATTTAATTACAAAACGAGAATCGACTGACACAAAGTAAGAGAGCACCGCGCAAACAGCCCTGGGAATCAAGTCGAATCGAATAACAATTTGTCACAAAAAACCGACGCGAATTCGAAAACGAAATCCAAACATTGACTTTGACCGTGTCGGAGGCACCTCCAACCCCTCCCCGCTTTTAATTCAATCCCCGTAGCTTAACAGATAAATGAAAAACTCCCGGTGCCCCGGAATAATTACGCGCGGCGGCAGCAACAATCGAACAATGAACTCTCATTTAAACTCGAGCCGCCCGGCGTTTTAACTATAAATTTAGTGCAACAAAAGCCCGTTCGGGCGCAATTCGCAGTAACGACGGGGGAACAAAAAAAAAACCTCGCGAAATCCTAATCAATCGAAGCGCGCGCCGCGGGGATAATCCAATCTCGTTATTTAACGGCAGGATGAAACGTTAATTACACGCATCGGCTCGGATTTTCCGCGCGCTTTTCCCTCTCAATTTAGCTCTCTCTCGGCTCGTAAATTCGCGCGCCCCCCGGAAAATTTTCAGCGCGAAGATACAAAATGCGCAGCGCAGGGAGAGCTACCAACGCGAGTACAACTCGCTCATGAAGTGGCCCGTCGATATTTCGGCCGATGACGCGAGTTATCGTCGCGTAGTTAGCCGGCGCTCGTAAATTTACGGCCCGCCGACTTTAAGCCCCCCCCCCCTCCCCAGAGGCTCGCTCCGCGAAATCCGAGCGATTTTTGCGACGCCCTGCTTTCGGGGGCTGAAAATTCGGGCTTTGTCGGAAATTCGAGGCCGCGCGATTTTCCCGGGCGCACGTTTCGCCTCTGCTTTAAGGGCCGATTTTTCGGAATTTCGATATTTTGTCGAGGAATTATTTGGACGGGAAAATTTTTGAACGCTTTTGTTTTGCAGGCGTTGAAAATTTTCAAAATCTTTTGCAAAAACTGTATCAAGTGCTTGATCCGCTTAAAATTCTATCCTGAACATGAAGCTTCGTAAGTAAACTGCTTTATTTGCAGATCATTTTTGCTACTCGATCATATTTTTTGTAAAAACCCAGCGGTCCGATTATTCCAGCAGGCGGGCGTTTCTATTATTTTTTAATAATCATCAAAAAGTTTAGTCCCGCGAGTCGTCGGCGGCGTCGGCAGCTGCTAGATTTGAGTTTTAATTGAAAAATGCTTGAGTTTTATGAACGGCGCGCGCGAGCCTGAATTCCCGGCGTCGAAATGAAAATCTGCATCAACTCGAAATTAATTCACTTAATTGAGACGCGCGGCGCGGGGCGCATCGTTATATGCGTCCCGGGGAATTTCAGATATTTCACCGAGTTTTAAAAATATCATCGAAAATTTACATTATATATGTATTATATGATATAACGCGAAATCCGGAGTATTCAAAATGTTCATTATGCGCGTATAGGCGTCTCTCTCTCTCTCTCGCGATATTAATTAATTTAATGCTCCGAGGGAGGCACGATAAATATTTTTATTACATCGCGCGTGTAAAATTATATTGCGAAAACAGATTCGCGAAATAACGAGGGCGGGATGAATGACGGAGAAGTCGGGCACTTTTTGCATCGCTCCTCTCGCAATTTCGCGATTAAACGGAGCTGCCGACGGCGGAGCGGGCAAAAATTGGGTTACCAAAGGGAATTTCCGCGATAAATAACTTCCTCGACTATTACACATTTACTCGGCATTCTGCAGCGGTGCGTTATTGAAAATTATTATGTATCTGAAATACGCGCTCGTTTGCAGTGCGCTTAATGCGGGTTGCGTAATGGACGCATTAAAAGCGCTGTTTTTCCTTTACACGTTTATCTATCTATCTTTCGAACAGCTTCACACTCCGCTCGAAAACAAAGCACTTTGCAGTCCCGCGTCCGAGAGCTTCTCATTTGAAAAATTCCCGCGAGCATTCCGCGCCTCCTCGAAACTGACGCCCGCAGCCTTATCGACAGCTACAGGGAGTCCACTCTCGCCGCGTCGCCTCCGAAATCCCGCGTTTCTTAGCCTGTCCGACTGCCGGCCGGGACACCGGAAGCGGAAGCCCCCGGAGAAAATTACTTGCCGGGCCGCCGCTTGTCGTGAATAACGTCGCTCCGGCATGCGGGGGGCGGTCAAGCGACGTCGGCGGGGGGTGGCGGTCAACCCCTTTGTCGGCGAGCGGCGCGAAACAGCGTATACATTACCGGTGCCGAGTCTCGTCCCTCCCCCCAGCGCCACAATCGCCAAGGCGCCCCCACCCCCAGGCCAAAGATTCACTGCCGAGATTTATGACGCTTTTTCACCTAATTTATGGCGGCCGCGTGGGTTGGTGTGCCTTTTCTGAGGAAAACCGTGACTGCGGGAATATTAATAAGGGATTAAAGCTTCTGAGTTTTCCCGATTTGCAGATTTCACGGTTTCGTCGACTGTCGTTCGTTGCGGAAAGTATTAATCGCCGGAAGCAAAGCGCCCTTATTAAAATTCGCGATTCGGCCGCCCTGTCAGCCATTATCCCGGCCCATTGTTTCCTCCGTCGATCCGTTCGCCCGGCCGCATGATTTATTAACCGGCGGCTCGCGAATCGTCCCGATAATAATTCGGACGCGCGTATTGGGGGGAGGTAATTCATTTTTCCGGCTGATTTACCGGCCATTTTTAGCACACGGCCGCTCCCTCCCCGAAAATGTAACGAGCAGCCTCATTAACGGGCCCCCGGATTTGCCGCGATATGCCGAGCGGCGGGAGGACGGCGGATTTGCGCAGGCGCGATATATATTTTGCGTGCTTTGGCCTGTTCTTTTTTTTAGCTTCGGTTAACGGACGCGTTTGTCAAGCGGATTCTCCGATGCGACGGTGCTCGGGCACTTGTGACGTCTGCTTTTGAGGAATTAGCGAGTGATTACTTCTGGGGGAGATTGGCGGTGAATTTGGTGGATGGATGCTGCTTGTAGGTTGAAATTATAAAGAGTGATTAGACATGTCTCACTCCTGGTGAATTTTTAATCCATTAAATATTGCTTTTTCTTGGACTTTTTTGGATCAGCTTGAAGTGTTTAACGGATTGAACCTCAATCTTGAATATTTTTATTAAGTTTCAATTGTCATTCTGAATTATTTAATTTGACTAAAATGTAAGCAAGCAGCATAAACTAATAATAAATCATTTGTAATTTGAAAAAGCAAAAAACTTTACTCTATTTTGTAGCCGATAATATTCTTTAAACTGATCCAAAAGAAAGTCTCGAAGACTGGTGAAAAATTTGTCCATTTTTCCTGTTTCCGGCATTGTCAATTATTCCATTTCAAAATACGTATTACTTAAGAATGGAACAGGATTTCCACCAGGATTAGAAAGTTTATGATGAATAGGTGAACAGAACCCTTGTACCCTAAACATTATGATCTAACATAAGAAATCGTCAGCGAGAAAGGAACCAGCGAACTACACCTACTAGGATACAAGCTCATCTACACTCCGATCTAAACACGAATGAAAAGAAAAAAATGGTACATCGATGACTCACGATAATGACTTGCAAAAAAGTGCAATATGCAACAAAAAAAAAAAAAGAAAAAAAAAAGAAAAAAGGGTATATATAAACTGGGTGAAAACGAAAGATGTATAGAACGACTATGTATACACAGCCAGGACTCTCGTGTATCATTCGGTGACCGAAAACCAGCCGCTACTCACCACTTTAAGCTTCGCCTGGATCTCCCGCAGTTTTCTTCTCGCAAGGACCTGTATGTGTGAAGAGACCTGCTTCCGCGTCCTCGTCTTGCCGGTCCTCAGCTTGATGTACCGAGCGATGAGCTCGTTGCGGCCTGCAATTCGAAGAATCGATCGGTCATATTGGAGGGATAGAATTTTTTTTTTTTTTTTTTAAATTTTAAATATATATTTATCCCATGGAAAATTTAAATTAAATTTACGAAGTGCGTTCGCGTCGCAGTTTGAAGGGGGAGCTCGCGCGTTTTTCGGAAATTTAATTAAGCTAATTAGCCCCATTTTCGTACGAAATTCGAAATATTTATACGAGCGCGAGTCATTATTTTAATGAAATTTGCGAGAGCGTTTAATGCTTGAAAATGTATATTTTCCCGACAATTTCAAGCGGCTCCGGCTCCGACTCTCGCGCCGAGCTTCACAGAGCGTTATTTCCGTAAATTCTTTATTTAAGCGAGTAATTTGTCTCGTTGGACAGTTTATTACAGCACCGAGGAGCTCGCTAAAAATAACATCTGAGGATCGGGTAAAAATACATGAATTTCTTTAGAAAACCGAAGGAAAGTAGCGGAACACACCGCTCGCGCCTTCAATCATTCCTCGAACAAAATTCGAAAGATTGCTCCTCGTCGCCGTTATACTCGTCGGCCTTCGAAAGAGGAAGAGACGCGCGGAGTTTATTCTCTCCCAAAATCTAATCGACTCCGTCGCCTTTCAATTTCCAAGCGTCCCAAGAAAAAGACGTACATCTCAAAAAAAAAAAAAAAAAAAAAAAACAGCAAGCTTTCCGCAGCTGCTCCCGCCTTTTCCTACGTTCCAAGAAAGCAAAGCCGTCCTCTCGCGGAGAGAGCTTCCCTCCAGAGTTTGGCGCGGCAGCAGCTCTCCTTGTCCCCCCGTGTCGATCGATTGCGCAACGGCGGCGCGCATAATCGGACGCGCTCGTAATCGTTACGTCACGCGGAGCTGCGTCTACCCCGCAGATCGGCGATATACCGAGCAGACATCATCTCTCAGCGAACGCCTGTACGATACATATCGCGGCCACTTGGAGAGAGACCGATCAACTTCGCGGCTATTCTCTAATTCGAACGCGGCTTCTGAGAATATCTGACTTCGATTGGAGGTACGCGCCTCGGTTCGGGGATTCGAGGAAGCGGAGGAGGATGGAGTGCTGAGATAGAGCTGGGAACGAGAGAGGCTCGTCGTCGGGTTTTTTTCGAGTGGCAACTTTTTTGAATGAGATACTTTTTGCGCGGAAGAGGGTCTGGACGAGAGTTTCGAGTGGGCCGAGTTTCTATTTATAAAAGTTAGAAACTATATGACTGTATGTTAATTTTTCGAAAAATCTGACCTACAACTAGTCCAAACTCTCTATTAGCAATAAAACCCGCATTGAAAATCGAAGACAGCATGATATTATCAGCAGTTATATTGTACGAAATCGCGAAAAAAAACCGCTAAACAAAAGGCATTACACGTACGTCGAAAAACCGCAAAGCAAACGAGCTCGGCAGCAGCGCGCGAATCGCCGCAAAAGCGTCAAAGTCCGGCGGCGTCGAATCGCGGAAAGCCCGGCCTCGGAACTTCCTCCTCGCGCCGTTAATTATCGGAGAGCGCTCTTATAAGGTTGAACTCGGCCGCGCGCATAATTATCCCTAGCGGTTCTCGAGACGCGCCGCGCGAAACTCGCGATGCAGTTTTCCCCTCCCCCCGGACGAAGGAGGAAGAAAAAGAAAAAAGAAGAAGCGGAGGGCTCTCGAGGGAGCTGCGCGCGCGGACATTGTTCGGGCGCTCTCTCGGTTTTAATCGCCGCGGCGCGTTATTATGCACTTTTCGAAACTCGAAGATGCCGACGGAGAGTCGCGGAATCCGCGGAAATGCCGATAATCATTCCGACGGGGGATTTTTAGCTCCCGGAAGGCGAGAGCCTGAACGAGTTCCGGTTGAGGTCTGGAGGAAGTTGCGGCTGGAGTTGCTGGATCAGTTGGGATTTATAAGAAATTCGTTTGGTGAAATATGCTTTAGTTTATCTTTTATTGCAAGATAAAGCATCGTTATTTTCCCCGGGAAGGGATAAACTAACAGACTTTGCTCGAAAGGACTGCTCTCCATTCAATAATTAAAAAACGTATCGCCTCTGAATATTAATCGGTCAATACCCCACCAGGCGAAGCACTACACTCTGAAATCGGCGATTCGCGAAAGCACCGCGAAACGAATGCAGACCCAGTCATGTATAATTCCTCCCCCCGGGCATTATTTCTCCCAAGACAACCCGCGAGAGCAGTCGATAATTATCAGTATATGCAAATAAATACGCTCTCGTCGCGAGATCAATTTCGCTCTCCTCCGCGTTTCCGCGGCATTAAGCATCATCTCCAATCAAACGCTCGTCGCTCATAAATAATTCAGCGGATTATTCGCGTCGTCGGCGAGTCTCTCTCTCTCCGAATATCCTCCTCTCTCGGCCGGCGAGGACAGTCGAAAGAAAGAGAGCCAAAGGCGCGCGCGATCGTCGCCTTATTTCCGCGTCCGGGGAAAACAACAAGGCACACGGCACGATTCCGGGGAGCCGCTCGCCGGAGAGAAAATTTAATATTCCCCGGCGACGTTCTTTGAAGCAGCTCCGCTTCTGGTGCGCCTTTATCTCTCTCCTTTCGAGGAGCCGCCCCCCCCCCTCTCTCTCTCTCGGCACTTATCAGCCTTCGCCGGACGATTCCTTTAATGAATTTTAGCGGAGGGACGGGGGAGGGAGCCGAGCTTCGCGCCTCTCTCTCTCTCTCGTTCTACGACTTCGATACTTTATTGAACTCCGGGGAGAGCGGACGAGCGGCGAAGCCAAGGCGCGAGGAGGAGTGAGTTGTAATTAGTTTTTTGGAGCTCGGCGAAACGAACGAATTCGATTTTAATCTTTCGAGGAGAATCTAAGGAGGATGTTGTAAAAGCGGGGGAATTGCGTTAGATTTGCGCCGTGGATTAGTTCGTTAAATAAACGTGACTTTTTGTGCGATGCAATAATTTTTTTCCCCCGGATCTTTTAATATATAATGAATTATTTTCGAAGCAAAACGAAAACAAAATCGAACATTTATTCTATAAAAGCTGCGAGGATGTTAAAATTTTGAAAATTCCAGCTGCGATCGAGATCGTATGTGTATATTCGCATATTTACATCGAATGACGAAGCGTACCAGCTATCAAATGTAATTGTAACGAATGTAAATAAATACGCGGAGAGCAGATAAATAACTCTTCCCTGGCTGATACTCTTTTACCGAGAAACTTTCCGCCCGCTAAGTTATTATTTCAGAAGACTACACCCTTACAAAGCAATCTTTTTCCTGTTTACAAGTAGCTGAATCGTCAAACTTATTGCATATAAATCCGATAAAAACCGATTTCATCAGCGGAAAATAAATGCTTTTTCACTCGCAACGTCAAAAAAAAAAAACAATACCCCCAGCCGCGTTATTTAAAGACATTACAAAAAAAAAGCAGCATTATAGCGCGCGCCACGAGAAAAAAAAGTCGGCAGCAAGCGGCACAGCGTTCGGACAAAGGCGGAAAGTTTAAACTGCCTGTTCCCGACTCGCGGGCGGGCGCGTACACTCGGCTGACCCTGGAGTTAATTAGCTACTCGACTGGCGCACTAATGAGTGAGTACTCGAGCCGGCGGCGGCGGGGGGGCCAAGTGCGTCTGTATTATATGCCCAATTTCGCGCCGGAATGCCGGGGTCCTTTTATCGGTGCGCGCGAAAAAAGAAAAAAACGTCGAGCCCCTGATTAGCGGAGTTCAATTGTAAAAGTGAATAATTTTAACTGCGGCCGCGACGAATATACCGGTGTTCGTCTCCGCGGCGATTTTGAAAGTTTCGACTGCAGGATGCTAAATGCGACGCTGAGGGTTTTACTGCGGGGGGGACGACTTTGAAGTCTTCGTCCCAAGGAGACATTTTATAGTTGATCGGTTTTAAGCGTGGAAAAGGGCTGAAACATCTGTAAAACAAATCTGGGAACCTCGTTTCTGACGTGTAAAGGGTTGATTTTCAGAAACTGGGGCAAAAATTTCGAAATTCTTAAAAGGGAGCTGAATGCAGCGGTTAACAGTTGACAAAATTGATATAAAATCGAATATAAAATGTCCGCTTGAGAGAGGAAGAGGAAATCGGTTAACTCGGGTGCTCAAGATCGAAACTTTTTTATTGCTTCGTAACGACGAGTCGTAACGGAATGAAAAATACGCTTCGATCGACGCGAAAGAGAAGAACCGAGAAATGATTTTTTGCTTTACGTAAAATTTCTCGGGACATCCGAGAAAATAAAATAATGCGATAAGAGCCCGCCGCCATTTATTAAATCAATCGCACCTGCAAGACCGAATAAAAATCAACTCGGCAGCTCCTTAAACGAATATCCGAACTAGCCGCCCTCCGGAGCCCACTAGAAAAAATTCCCTCGCTAACAGGCAATAAACCTCTTCCCCCTGAAAAAGAAAAGGAAGGAAGGAAGGAAGGAAGGGAGGCGGCGTCTAAGAGCGTCGAGATTACCGCTCGGCGGCATTTGCATTCAATTCGCGAGTCCTCCGTAAAGCAAAAGGGCTCTGGACGGGGGGAGGGGGGGA
>UCOL01005225.1:0-12240 GCA_900474335.1 Ormyrus nitidulus | reverse complement strand
TAGTACATGACATCAACGAGCACACAAATTTTACTGTTCTCAATGAGAGAAAAGAAATCAAGAAGAATGTGAACAATCAGATACATTTTTTAAATCTTCAAGTGCCACAGAAGTAGTCGAAACAGAAATTAGCTTGAAACGAATGAAAAAAATATCAGCAGTCATAAGAAACTTCATTAAAAAAGCACGAAAAAGTGTTGTACGGTGCGGGAAAATTTTGAATTTCCCAACTAATAAAGCCATGAAATTATTTTTGTGAGAAACTTTAAAGTTGTTTTTCTCAAAAGCAAGTTTTTCAATCTTCCAAATGTTCCTTACGGTGCAATTTTCATCGGATCGAGCTGAAACTGTGCGCACGGGTTGGTGATTATGATGTCAAAGAAGTTACAGAGCCTTTTGGCCTTAAAATAATTTTTCTCTTTTATTACTAATTATATTCTGAAAATAGAGCATTTTTTACCTTCTCAATGTTACGCTGACATAAAATGGTGTTAAAATGTATTGTTGCGTGTAGAAACAAGAGCATCGGTAAATTTGGAGTGTTTGGTACTATGTATTAAAAAAATTTAGTTTTATAGTGATATCTCAAATTTTGCCCCGTAAGAGACATTTTCAATAAACCCCTATTTTGATCATTTTTTAAAGCGAAACTTTTAGGTACAAACTCTTGGCTATTATACTCTCGATAAGAGTTGATGTGTTTACATCGAGCTCCTATCGAGTATATAAATATTAGCAGACGCGTGTTACGGTGTATAAGTGTCAACGTTAAAATCAGTGTTTTTTCTAAATTTTAAATATAAACAGGCTTAAATAGACACCAAAAATCAAAATATATAACCTATTAAAAAAAAAGATAATCGGCTATCATGGCTGCTAAAGAAAAAGTTACTCTAACTTCGACGCAACATATTCATAATAATGAATACTGGAACTCAGTATATAGAAAACGACAGAGAAATAGTCCAAAAAAAAAATCGAAGTTAATTAAAAAAAAAGTCAAATCACAGACTACTGGCTAAGCAAACCGGTAGTTATCGAAAATACATATGAAAAGCTGGGGAACGTTGAGGTTGATGACTAAACAGCAGATGAAAGTAATGTTAATATTACAAAAGTAAGTGCTCAAAAGTCATTTTTTCAAATTTTCGTTAGTGGAATGGAAGATATAGCTCCTTTAAAAACCCTTCTCGATAAAATAGGTGAAAAAAACTACGTTTTAAAAATCCTTATTAATAATGAGGTAAAGTGTGTCAAACCTTTAACCAGAAGGACTCTGGTTCGATCCCGATCTCCGCGGAAAACTGACATTGGGAGACCACTGTATTTATTTACAAGTGTCTAATAACATCAAAGCTAGTGGTTCGGAATCCACTACAAACTGTAGGTCCCCGTTGTTGCACGGAAGTGCAACAATGCAAAGCCGTATAAGACTCGAAAAGAGGATTTGGGTAGACTGTACACATAAAAAAAAAACAAAAAAAATAATGAGGTAAAAATTATACCAAACCCATCAGAAAAATACCTTATAATAGTAGAAGAACTTAAAAAGAAAAAAATCTGAATTTTACACATACCAAAGGAAGCAAGACTAAAGCTACAAACATCTTCAGACATGTGCAGCCTTCAGTTGTTACTAAAGAAGTAAAACAAACAATAGAGGAACAGGAACATAAAGTATTAAGAGTAACAAATACCGCTACTTTTGTTCTTCGTCGAAATTCAACCGAATGAGAACAATAAAGCAATGTAAAATATAGATAGATTATTGAATACAATCGATAAATTTGTACAAAAGTCAAATATAACAAACTTGAAGAAATGATGCTTCAAATGATGGCAAGTATAAATATAATATTAAATTTACAAGTTTAATTTATGAAATTCAATACAGAAATGAAAATAACAATCTGGAATGTTAACGGCTTAGTACAAAGAAGCTTAAAATTAAAAGTTTCTAATCGAACATAATATTCACGTTATATTAATTTCAGAAACTCATTTTACAAATAACAATTTCATGAAAATTCTAAATTATTCTATTTATGATATTAAAAATCCGAATAGGAAAGCGTGCAGCGGAACAGCAGTAATAATTAATCTAATATTGATCATTACGAAAATTCTTCGAGGATTTCGAACATCGTTTCATTGCTGCTGGAAATTACAATGCTAAACACCCATGATAGGGATATAGATCATCGACTGCAACTCTGCGAGGTAAACAACTCCACGAAGCTACGCAGTTATGGAATTTATTCCCAATTTTAACCAGAGAACCAAACTATTGGCCTACTGACAAAAATGAGACGTCAGACTTAATCGCCATAGTAAAGAGCATCAATACCGACTACGTCAATGCTATGTCCTGTTTATATCATTCGTCAGACCACTCACCTATGATTATTTTTTATAAACAGCGAATTAAAACGAACCAAAAAACGTCGCATTCGAGTCCTGAAATAGCATCTGAAAAACTAAAAAAATATATTGATCTAATCATTATATGGTTTAAATAATGGAGAATAAAGTTAATCAAATTAAATCAATTCAAGTTACTTTTATACTTCGAGAAAGAACATACCTTAATTGCTGTTAACCCTTTTCGGCATACATTTTTCTATTGACTATTTTGGCTTGATATTTCTTACTCGGAGGTTTTTGGTGTCTCTGGATACGAATCTGCAACTAGAATTTTCATTTTTTAATCCAAGATGACGAATTCAAAATGGCGACTCAAAACATTTTTAGATTTGGTAAAATGAAAATTCTAATTGGAGATTCGTATTCAGCGACCCCGAAAACCCCTATATGAGGCGTTTCGCGTCAACTCTCCAAGCGCGGCGCGCGAGAGCAAAATGGTGCTGTTTTCAGCTCGTGATTGAAGGGCTAAAATTCACCTAAAATAATTGATGATCAGGTGATTTCGATATATTTTTTTCTCAGCTTTCCGATGGTGTTATTAGTTTTCCAAAATTTGTTTAATTTGACCTTGAAAAAAACATGAAACGTGCTATATCTCAAAAACTACATTTTTAATATTTTTTTTTACTTGCTAGATCGAAAGAGGAGAAAATTTTACATAAGTATAGCCATTTTCTCGAGAGGGTTTTTTTTATTTTTCCGAGATACTATTCAACAAACACGAGGCACTCGGCCAGCCTCGGCGCGCGGCGCACGCGACTGCAGTTTCGGCGTGCGATCTGAGCTACATCACTTACCATTATTAGAATTCAAACTCCTAAGCTTTTATATTTTCAAGTCATTTGAACAACTTTCGTCTTTTTACCATTGAGGGTCCCGAAAGATAAAGGGCCGAAAGGTTAAGCGCAGTGTTAATTTTTCTGCGGGCGTGTGACGCGCTCGCTCCTACGGTGTAATGCATTTGTATATTTTTTTGCTTGTAAGAGCGAGCACGTCACACGCCCGTAGGAAAATGAACACTGCTCTTAAACAATAAGAGCTAAGAAGCTAAAAATTTGCACAAAACTTCTTCAAAGGATTGTGAAAATTTTGGTATGGTTAAAAATTTGAAATTTAAACTTTCGTAACTCAACTTTTTCAATTGAAAATATAAAAGAAAAATTTTCAATGAAATATTTATAAAAATTGAAAATTTGCAAAAATTATGCGATAGTCGCGTATTACCAGTAGATGAACAGCTGCCACTCTCCATTTATTGCAGTTAACTAGTCCATCTATTGCAGGGCCGTCTTTAAAGTCCCTGGGGCCCCTGTAAGGGGATTATTTTTCAGTATGAAAAAAATACATGTGTATACAAACACATAGCTTTCATAGATTAAATAAATTTGTACATAAATTAGATAAAAATTTAATAGCTTCAAATATTTTGGGATAATTTTCCAACAATTAAATAGCTCTGTTAATAGCTACTTAATTGTACGAAAATTGAGAATATTTTATTAATTTCAAATTTTTAGGACTCTTGTATTGGCATATTAGTAGTCTGAAAAATATAATTTATTCTAGCTCTTAACCTGCAGACTGCGATACATTAGCTTGACCCATGATATGAACAACGTAATGTAATTAATTAAAGGCACAAATTTAGGTATTTTAAAAAGCGTTATTACTTTTAACTTTCTAAAGGTTAAATCATTTAAATATAGAAAATTAAATTTTTTTTTAAATCTTAAAAATATTTTTTAGAATAATTACTCCCTCAATTCATAATACTAAGAACTACTATTACATGTACACCTTATTATATTAGACAAATATCCAAGAAAATAATAAAGTTCGCGGGTAAGTATAACTTTCAGTTAATTTTATAATATTTAAAAGTTCGCGCGGTTAATATTTGTTCATACGTGCCATCACGTCACATGATAACGGCGCGTTTCCTCGAAAAACGATGTTCATATATTTTTAACTGCGATGCGTCGTTCAAAACAAAATTGAACACTCTTCATCGTTGGCGTGCGTTAGTAACATCGGTTGATAAATACGGTAGTGAAAATTTTTGCAAATCAGTTTTAAACTATAAATATGAAACGTGCATATTTAAGTGGTGCAGCGAAAAAACGAAAAGCAAAAGATGATCAGCAAAAAATTTAAAAGTTGCCAAAAATATCCTCATTTTTTGATAGCGAACAAAATGCTAGTACTAGTTCCAATGATCAGCAAGAAAGTACAAGTTTAAAAAAATGTAAGCTTTCATTTTTAAATTTTTAGGTTGTTTTAGCTAAATGAAAATGAACATTCTATTTTAGCAGAAAGTGAGCAAGATCTTTCCTTAGAAGTAAATAAATCCAGTCTCTGTGATAAAGTAGATGTTTCGCTATGCAAGTTAATAAGAAAATTATTGTATGTGTTTGATACCTTTCAATATTATATATAAATAATTATAAAAAACTTTTTCAGTTGATGGTTTAAATACCGAACATAAAGAAACTGAAATAATAGCAGATGATTCCCAAATCGTAAATGATTATTTACAAATTGACGAGCTACAGCTCCCAGTAACTGCAGAAAATATTGACGATAGTAAAGACGTAACAGGTACATTTTGTAGATTAAGATACATCTACTTTTTTAACTGCTTTTTGATGGTTACGCGATAAAGAAACAAATAATTGTTTAAAATTATTTGAATTTAAGTTTCAGTTTATAAATAAACTACAGTAAATAAATAGTTTAATAGGCGAAGTTCGATACTATTTCTTTAAAATAATATAAAAATAAAGTATTCGCGATCGTTTGCTCCGAGAATCCACTTGAGGCAACATTTTCCCGGTAAACCATATACTGGCGCGCCTCGGCAAGCTTAGTGGAACCTCGGCGGCACTACCTGATTGCTAGCTTTTGAAGCCATTCGCGATCCCGGTTCGAGGAGTTCGGTCTCCTCTCTTCTTTCGTCCGCTGGTGGTTCAATAATAAATATTTCGGAGCTAAAAGGTCGATCGTCGATTGCTGCTCTACTTCAGAGACGAAACACCCACATCGTCAGTCTACTAGATTGAGAAAACTTCCACCTGACTCCTTCCGAGAACGAGCAGAAATTTTTTAGCGGCAAAAAGAGCTTTACGACTTCCCTGTTTACAGTACGGAGTAAATCTCTGCTTATGCGTGCAGAGCACCGAGTCATTGGGGAAGGTCCGGCGTAACCCTGCTATCGAGCATTTCGTGCATTTTCACAAAAAAATACTTTCCACGCTTTAACAAATCAACATGTATCGCCTGATCTTATTGATGAATAAAACGCCGATGAATATTTCCTTGCCGAGGCGGGACAGTCTTGCTGTTTAATTAAACTTAATTTTTTTATATTTAAAAATTGTTTTAATTTTGCGAATCTTAATTCAACTCCTTTACTCAGTCCTTCTAAATTACATCAATTAGGTAGTTTTATTTTTAAATTAAACTTGATTTTTAATATACGACTGTAAATATATTTTTAAGTGATGTTTATTTTACATAAAAAGAAATTTATGAATTATTCATTTAAATTTATTTTAAATTGCTTAATTTCGATTTTTATTTATTTATTTCTTTTTTATATTTAGATTCAGAAATAACGTTGAAGAAAGCTCAAGAAAGTAGTTGTTACTCGACAGATCCAGCTTTATGGGGAAAAATAAATAATGATTTACAGTTATATTGGTTACGAAAAGGTCCAGATTTCTGTAATAATAAAAACACTGACTTTGCTAAATCAGCCCGCATTTACCAAGAGGGCGAAAAACAAAAAATTAGATTTTTAAATAAATCTTTATTTCAACAGAAACTACATAACGGCGAATTAGTCGATCGAGAATGGCTGTTGTACTCGCCATCAAATGGTTCTGTGTACTGTTTTGTATGTAGGTTATTTTCGACTGAACAAGATCAATTCGCATTCCATGGATTTAATGATTGGAAACACTCGGATTGGATTTTCGACCACGAAAAAAGTAAAACTCATAAGCACTGTTTAACAATTTATTGCAAACGAAAAAATGAATTTAGCGGCATTGACAGTCAACTAGTCATGCCATTTCAAAATGAACAAAAATACTGGATTCAAGTATTACGTAGAATAACAGATGTTATAAGATTGCTTGCGTCTAGAGGTCTTCCTTTTCGTGGAGATAATCAGCTTTTTGGATCCGTCCATAATGGCAATTACTTGGGAATTTTGGAACTTTTGAGCGAGTACGATCCGTTTTTAAAACAACATATTGCTAATTATGGGGGTAAAGGTCAAGGCGTAACATCGTATTTGTCAGCGAATATTTGCGAAAATTTATAGAGCTTATGGGCAAAAGAGTTTTTGATTATATAATTAAAGACATAAAAGCGTCAAAATACTACTCTATCAGCGTAGACTCGACCCCTGATATTACGCATGTAGATCAGCTTACGTTCATAGTTCGCTATGTTACAGACGATGGGCCTATTGAACGTTTTTTAATGTTCATTCCCATTCAAGGACATGGAGCTGAAAATTTAAGTGACGTCATTTTCAATTTTTTACAACAGCACGAATTAAATATTGCCGATTGTAGAAGCCAATCTTATGACAATGCGTCAAATATGGCAGGACGATATACTGGGTTACAAGCAAGGATCAAAGAAGTCAATAAATATGCCGAATTCATTCCTTGTGCAGGGCATTCACTAAATTTAGTCGGGGTGAAAGCAGCCGAGATTGTCATGCAAGTAATTGCGTACTTCTCTTTTGTACAAAAGCTTTACACTTTTTCTCTGCATCAACGCATAGATGGCAAACATTATTGTTGGCATTAGGCCAAGGAAATAAAGTTTTAAAAGCTTTATCTGTAGCTAGGTGGTCGGCAAGAGCAGATGCAGTTAATGCTTTGTATAAAAGCTATAGTGAAATTTTGATAGCGCTTGATAACTTATCAAAAGATGTTACTCAATCTAATGAGACAAAGTATGAAGCTGGAAATCTTTATAAAAAAATGCTAAAATTGGATAACATATTTTTAACTGTAGTTTGGAACGATATTTTAACTCGAATTAATGAAACAAGTAAAAAGTTGCAAGAAGAAAGTATAGATTTGTACGTTGCATTTTCCTTGATAAAATCTTTAGGATTGTATTTGTTAAATTTACGAAATTCATTTGAGCATTTTTTTGAAAAAACAAAAAGTATTATACCAAATTATGAAATATCCGAGCAAAGAGTTAGAACTAGAAGTATAAAAATAACTAGGTATGAAGGATCTTCTAAGGAAACGGAATTTAATTTTGAAGATAAATTAAAAATTGAAATTTTCTATCCAATAATTGATTCTCTACATGTAAACTTAAAAAAAAGAAAAGAAGCGTATGAAAAAATCCACGATAATTTTAAATTTTTCACAGTACTGCAGGTTTTGAATACTGAACAAATTAAAGACTGCTGTAAGAGTTTAGCAACTTCGTATGATACAGATGTATCTGAAGATTGTTTAACTTCTGAGTGTTTACATTTTAAACACTATCTTCATGAAATTAAAAGCAATCAATCTACATCAATATCTGATTTATATTTACATATTAAGAAAAATCTTTTGACGTCTGTTTTTCCAAACATTGAAATTTGCCTCCGAATTTTTTTAACTCTAATGATTACCAATTGTAGCGGTGAGCGTTCGTTTTCTAAGTTAAAATTAGTTAAAAATAATCTGAGAAGTAGCATGTCTCAAAATAGACTGAACTACCTATCATTACTAAGTATTGAATCTGATTTACTTAAAACCGTTAGTTTTGATGATCTAATTGCTGATTTTGCAGCAATAAAATCTAGAAGGAAACTGTAATTCATAATTTATTATTTATAATTTATTTATAAAATATATTGTAATGTGAAATAAATCTTGTTATTTCATAATTGAAATTTAATATTTTCTTCATGAAAAATCTTTACCATAATTTTTTATTAGTGTGGGGGCCCTTTGCATTGTTGGGGCCCTGGGCCAGTGCCCTGCAGGCCCATGCCTAAAGACGGCTCTGGTAATTCTCAGGTTTAAGGGGTGAAAATCACCCCCAAAGTTCACCTCCGAAAATAGTTTTTTCTAAATATCTCGGTTTAAAATCAATATTTTTTAATGAAACAAAATGGAGGTTACTTCTTATGAAAAAGACGAATAATCCACGGCGCTTTGAACAGAGAGAGATGCATCTCCTACTTTTTAGGGGGTAAAAACACTGCTTTTTTTTTCAAAATTTGGTAATAAAAAATTATACACAGACTACAAAAATTGGAAAAAAATTTATAAACATAAAATAAAACCGCTGCCAATTCATTGGCACTTAGCTTCCTCCTAACTAATTTATCGTTCCAATATTATCTCTGAGATTCATGAAAAACAATCGATTTTAACCACATAATTTCAAACTATTCTATATTTAGTTAATTATTTATTTTTGTATTGTTATTTTATCTGTATCTGCCCATTTTAGAATTTAATTAAGAGCAAACAAAATTTATATAAAAATGTTGTTATTGGAATATTTAAAGTTCTAAAAAACAGAATTTTTGAAACTCCATGAGCAAAGCTCGATTTCACGCAAGTTTGAACGAAAATGCACGCTAAACCAAGCTTTACAAGTCGTATAAAAAAATAATGTTTAATACAAGAGCAAAACGATGATTTTAACTTGGTGTTACCTTTTCATACTATCATATTCGTTTTGAAGACAATTAAATAAAAATTTCAAATATTTTGAATTTTCACTAGTAATTATAAGCCAAAGAAAAGTATTTTTTTATATTTAATTTGAACTATATTGCTGAAACTAATGTAAACAATCATAATAAAATAATAATAATAATAATAATAATATGACTGCACTATATATTATATATATATCCCAGCTACAAAAATACAGCTGCGAAATCAGCTAAGGTTTTGGTCGCATATCGCAGCTGATTTCGCAGCTGACTTAATATTTTTGTTTTTCCAAATATGTACTTTTCATGTTTATTTCATACAGAATTTAACGATGACGATAACTTAGAAACTTGGAGTTACAACGATTATGAGACAGCCGAACCTGCATACACTCAATCACTTCTGGACGAAAACTGATATTCTGGAACATTAATTACGGTACGGGAATTCGTCTTGTGCGTTGGACTGCTAAAATCAACGACAAAACAGCCAGATAAACACACCTGCCTTATGCTACAACTATTTTCTATAGTTCTCCCGAAGCCTAACAACTGTCCTACAAGTTATTACAAACTTAAAAAATATTTAAATGAAGATAACGATGCGGTCCTTAAAAAACACTTTTACTGTTCAAATTGTACTTTTACAACAGAAAACACTGACCATAATGTAAATAATGACGAATTAGTTGATATCGAAGAAATTACGGATGAAACTGTATGTGAGTGTAATGAAAAAGAAAATTATTTTATTGAGGGTTCTTTAATACGCCAATTACAATCGCTATATCAGCGTCCTAACTTTTATAATAAGTTAAATAGCACGGATAGGCATCCTCATAATGGAAACGCGTGTTTGATAAGAGATATTTATGATGGCTCTATATATCAAGAGCAATTAAAAACACATAATATGTTATCAAATAAAAATAACATCTCTTTCATGTGGTACACGGATGGCGTCAAAATTTTTAAATCATCGAAATTTAACGTTTGGGGTTTTTTTCTTATTATATTAGAATTACCGTATGAAGAGAGATACAAACTTGAAAATGTTTTATTAGTCGCTTTATGGTATGGTGAAAAGAAGCCTGTCCCAAATTTATTCCTCGAGCCACTAAAAAGCACACTGCGAAATTTATACAAGGGCATTGAATTTTATGTTAAAGATATTGATAAAAAAATAACAATGCAAGGTCTAATTTTATGTGGAACAGCCGATCTGCCGGCTAAAGCACTGTTTTTATCAATGAACCAATATAATGGTCGATTTGGTTGTCAGGTGGGTGTTCAAGAAGGTCAGACAGTGGATAGAACTTGGACGTACCCTTTTACAGAAAACATAATCTTGCGTACGGAAGAAGACGTTATGCAGTGTTCGATGGAAGCACTTGATTTCGGAAAGCCAGTTTGCGGAGTGAAAGGTCCATCTATAATATCAAAATTTTGCCCAAAATTTGTGACTTCTACTGCAGTTGATGCTATGCACTGCGTTTTTGAAGGTGTCGCCAAAAAATTGATAGAGTTATGGTTTGATGCAAGATACGCCAGTGAAGATTTTAATGTATCAAATGCAGTAGAAATTATTGACCGGAAGCTATGTGCTATAAAGCCACCATCCTACATCGTACGTCGCCCAAGATCGATTAGATCGCATTTGGCATTCTGGAAAGCTTTCGAACTAAAAAATTGGTTATTTTACTATTCTCTACCAATGTTAACTGAAATACTACCCGAAGATTACTTAAATCATTATAAATATTTAGTACAAGCTGTGTACTTGTTATTCAAAGAAGAAATTTTCAATGAAATGATTGACCTTGCCGACAATTTGATATTTGAATTTTTAAACCGATTTCGATCTTTATACGGCGATAAACATATGACGTGCATTATGCACAGCCTGAGACATTTACCAGAGGTAGTACGGCGTTTAGGCCCATTATGGACGACTTCCTGCTTCACGTTAGAAGATATAAATGGAAAAATGAAAGCTTTAGTTCACGGTAGTAAGAAATCGGAGTTACAGATTATGTTAAATTTAAACATGCATATCAAAGTACATACTTTAAAATATGAATGGATTAAAGAAAATAGCGATACGTACAATTTTTGTAAAAAATTACCATCACCTCAAAAAAAATTGAAACTTTCAATAATTGAAAGCGATATATATGTAATCGGCACTGCAAAAAAAAAATCAAACCGCAAGATTCCGAACATATAATTCAAAATAATTTACCAGGAACCAATTTTTTTACTTTTAAAAAACTTTATAAAAATAAAATATTGTATACTTCAGAATTAGCTCAAGTAGATAGAAAAAATGAGTCGTATTTTATAACATTTATAAATGGACAAAATTTAATTGTTGGTAAAATTAAAAATTATCTACGCATTACAAACTGTACTTGGAGTAAACTTTGCGAATGTTCAGGAAGAAATTACGCTTACATTCAAGTAATTCGAACAATAAATCCTTTTTCTGTAAATCTACCAGGAGGTACTTTAGAATAATTTATGAATGTACAGAATTTTGCAATAATATTATAATTGTTGATGTAAAAAATTTAAAAGAGGTATGTGTACATTTACAAATAGAAAACGAAAAGCAATATTTATGTTATACCTGTAAATAATATTGAAGCAGAATAAATATACATGTGCATTATTTATTAGAATGAATTTGTATTTATTTAATGAAAAAAATATACTTACACTGAGAAAATCTTGAATGCGAGGCTTTGTCAAATGTACGCGACTCAGTGCCCTGGCAAGTTTGTCAGGCTCCTCTTTCAGTTTTGGCGCGAAGCTGCTTAATTATGAGAAGAAGCCTGCACACCAATCAATGCTGTTAAGCGTGCCGCCAAATTGTTTATTAATCGGCATTAATACGTGAATTTGGCAAAGCTGCGTTCAAGATTTTATCAGTGTATATTAAAATAAATTTAAAATATAAAATACAATAAAAAATATATTTTAAAACATACTTTTTTTTAGCAATATGTTGGAGGCGCTGTGCAAATAGTAAAATTTGCAATATAGCCGCGGAATCTTGGGTGTTGTGCATTTGCCGAAATGGCGCCAATAATACTGCAAACTGTAATATTCAATAATAG